>JAJONR010005619.1:0-45732 GCA_029582245.1 Solanum etuberosum | reverse complement strand
TGTCTCCAACTTCTGCATTAAGCATCTACATTCAAAGACAATGTTATTATAAGGTTGATGTTTGGTTTTAATCATGGAAATGACATCACTTGACTCGATATTTATTCTTAGTGGTTGTCTCCAACTTCTGCATTAAGCATCTACATTCAAAGACAATGTTATTATAAGGTTGATGTTTGGTTTTAATCATGGAAATGACATCACTTGACTCGATATTTATTCTTAGTGGTTGTCTCCAACTTCTGCATTAAGCATCTACATTCAAAGACAATGTTATTATAAGGTTGATGTTTGGTTTTAATCATGGAAATGACATCACTTGACTCGATATTTATTCTTAGTGGTTGTCTCCAACTTCTGCATTAAGCATCTACATTCAAAGACAATGTTATTATAAGGTTGATGTTTGGTTTTAATCATGGAAATGACATCACTTGACTCGATATTTATTCTTAGTGGTTGGAGATTCTTCTTTTTTAATAACTTCAGTCCATATAGAATGGTAAGTAGACTATTCTAAATTGTTGTAGTGCATACACAAAATTTTATAAATTCCGTCCATCTGCATATATGGTCTCTAATCACCTCACCAATCTCTCCCTGCTTGGGTTGGTGACTTGGAAATCATCATCTCAATCTTTGTCATAATAATTGTTCTTTTGAGATATTACAATTAATTTTTTATATATAATATATTTTATCTTTTAAACCTATAAAGGTAAAATATATGTCAATTATTGATTAAAAATGTCATTAAAAATGCAACAATTAACCTTTCTTCTCATCACATTAAATAAATATAGTCATGGTGGAAAATTTCACTCTCATTCTTTTATGTTCTCATACAATTCATGTGAGTTGTTAATTAAGCTTAACAATTTTTTTTAGAAAATTTTACACAAATTTCATAGTGTTAAGAGCTAATTACATCTTATTCCTAGTCTTTTTCAAATTACAAAAATCCCTAATATTTGGTGGAATCCGGATACATCCCAATACGTCCCGATATACCACGTTCCGATTTCGGATATATCTCTCAATGTCCCGCTACATCGCATCTCGATTTCGGATACATCACTCATCGTCCCAATATATCGCATACGTCCTGATACATCGTGTAATGTGATGTATCCGAATGATATATCGCGCTAAAGTAATTTATCCAACCTATACATTGCGTAAAATGATGTATCCGAGAATCCGATAAATCGCATAAAGTGATGTATCCGAGAATAGGAGAGAGTAGAATTTTCAAATTGTAGGAAATTTTGAAAAATATGATAAAATAAGTTGTGTATTCCGGTAAGTTTACCCTTTTTGTATTTGCATCTTTATTTTTAATTAATAAAGTTATGGATTAAAATGATTATTATTTCATACATTAATAATTAATCAATTATGTGATCTGTATGAAGTATTAATAAATATTTTTAGATGGTATGGTATATATATAAAGGATCAAAATAGTCCAACCCAAAGACCATTTTGATCAGTAGAAGATGGCGAGCGGGAGAGCAGTAGAAGCCCTTCGAGCTTACAGATCAGTGCTGAAGGCCACTCACAAAGCCTTCGCCGGAGATACTTTCATGCTCCAACAATCCGCCGCCGAGGTCAGAAAGAAATTCGAGGAGAATCGCCACGTCTCATCGGAGGCTGATATTCAGAGGCTATTGGAGGATGCAACTGAGGCCTCTTCGTTCATATCTACTATGATTATCCAAGCCAAAGCTACACCTTCCGGTGCTTTTGGTAGAAACCCCCAAATCTCCATATTATTGCGTTTATCAATGTCATTAGCTGTTTTTTTAAATATTATGTTGGCGCACACCAGGCGTTTGTTTTATTGCTTCAAAGAAATTTTTTTCCCTTCATTGAAAGCATATGATTCAGATTGATGTGAAACTTTTTATTGCTGCAAACGCATATTTCATGATGACATTTTTAACAAGATTAAATTACATACTAGAGCTTAGTTCAATGGCTTTATGTAATACTGGATGTGGTTATGTTATTTGTTAGAGCTCAGGTCAGCGTGTTCATAGGTTGGTATGATAGCTTACGACTTTCTCAAACCTTTAAAACTGCACAATTGTAAAGAACAAGTTCAAACAATAGTTATTGCATTCAGCATCTTACTTTGAATGGTGCTATCTTTTTGTTTCATTTTTTTGTGGTTTTTTAGCTTAGACCAAGTACTAACTATATTGGGGACTTCTGACTTGAATTAACTAGATAACTGCCATAGTAACATTTAGTGAAATTTTAAAAACTAGACTTAGTTCCATAACATAAAACTGTGGCTGGATCAGCCCAAGTGTAGTCTCTGATATTTGTAACAGTGTCTAGTCGATAGTGCCTAAACATTAAGTTGGGACTACACCACTAGTAGATAATGCCTAGGCACACTCTCTAAAGTTTTAGTGCCTAGGCACTCTCTAATGCTTTTAAATCTTTAGCAGAGCGTGGGCACCGGTTATTTGGTGCCAAGACACTTTATGTTTAGAGAATGCTAATTTTGTTTAAGATCTTGCCTCCATAACCCATCAAAAGGCATTTTCATTAAGACATCTCCAGTCTCCACTAGTAAATACATGACCATTCGGAAGTGTGTTGTGTACTTTTCACTGAGACACATCTCTTTGGAATTGTCTGATTGGTGATCTATAATTGGCAAGTTACAAACTTTCCTTTTCTCAAAAAAATAAATAATTGGCAAGTTACAAACTTTCAAATATTACTTTTGTCAACTTGTGGTTAAGTCGAAATACCATAAGTTTGGAGGCTCTTAGTCTAAAGAGCCTTGGGAACTGTTCAATCTCATAAATGTAAAACTCAATCATTGTTGATTACCCTCTGCAACATCTTTTCACCGATCAAAAAACAATGTAAAAGACTCAAGCATTGTGTCTTGTGAGTGTTGGCTAAATCCATTAGGAATCTTGTCATGTCAAATAACTTATAAAGAGTAGTGATTCATTTTATCTTGGTTTCTAATTTGATTTCTGTTTACCATCCAAATTTCCTTAATTTGCAACAGTTATCAGTTAACACTAATTGAAAGTATGTTCTGTAGAGAGAATGATCAAAGTCGTACTTAATGTAAAGGGGTTGGACTGATTTGGTCCTTCATATGTACCCCTCAACAGAAATAGTTCTCAGTGTATATAAAGTGTATAGTTCTGGTCTCATACCCTTAAACTATGGTTCCTCCTTACATATCTGTTAAATTAAATGGATTTCAAAGCGCAAGAATTTCCAAGTTCCAGTCTCAAAAATTGAGGCTCAGATACTACATTTTTCTTGGACAAAGTTCAATTCCCATGTCTGCAAAATCACTGGTTGCATGTAAAAGAGAGAGCAACAAATGCAGGCCATCCGGGGATTTTGCCAAAATACTGTGTTGGATTGTTTCAGTGCCCAATTTTGTTACTTGGAGAAGATTGAAAAAAGCTGAACGAAAGGTTATCATATTTCCCACCTGAAACTTTCCCAAGGCTGATTTTGGATAATCATCCTCATCCTTTTTGTGTCCTTTGGAACCAAAGGTTCCTCATTCCCAATTTTCTGCTCCCATGTTGAGCAGTTCAAAGGTAACGGGTTCATCTGAACCCGGTACTTTTGACGCGGAGTATAATTTTATATGTAAAAGATCACGAAAATTGCAATAAATGATTGGGTATGAACCCATAACTTTAAGAATATAATGGGTTCAATGCTAAAAATTTCTAATGTTGAACCCATAAAGCAAAAGTGTTGTGCTTTAATTAATGTGTGGGGAGTCTAAAGGAAGAAGAATACAAGGGAAATCAGAAAGTGAAGGAAGCACTGGCAGTAAGTAAGTAAAGAAAGAAGAAGAAGTGGAGTTTGTGGAACTCACAACAAAGCTAGAAGTACTACTATCAAATTGAATTGCACCACTAAGTTTAACATTATTGTCGTTTTGTACCATTAGTTTTAGGACATGAGATCAAAGATGTCCACTTTTTACAAACATTAAGAACCATTTCCTTTAAGTGGGGTATATATGAAGGACCAAAACAGTCCAACCCCCGTACATTAAAGGACCATTTGATAATTTTCTCCTGTTCTGTATCTGCTAAGTTTCCTGATGCTCTTTCCTTGCATTGATTCACTTCTGCTGCCTCTTTGACAAATATTGGAATGTTATTTGCTGCAGTGGTGAAGCCTGAGAAAGAACATGCTGGAGCAACACTCGAGATTCCTTCTGAAGAGATTCTTAAGAAGTCTGCTTGAGCATATTCAAGGAAGCTCAGAGCATTTAGACTGCTGTGTTAGCACTTTTATCTTTCATAAACCGTGAGTTTGTCTTTTGAGTTTCTCCACTTGGAATTTTCTCGGAGATTCTGCTTTCTCCAAGGTCATGGTGTTTCAGTCTTTCCTATTTTTGTTACATTTAGGCCATAATTAGTGGATATTGCATCTATCTCTCTCTTTCTCTCTCCTTTGTGTCGCCACAACCACCTTAGAAAGCAAGCAGATGCAGCTTTGCTTAAACATGGCTATTGTGATGAATGATTTTAAAAGGTTAGTTGAAGCAAGTGTGCCACTAAATACAGTTTTAAGTTTTATTTGCTGACAGTGTAAATTATTTGCACAATGAGTGTAATATGCCTTGCTCCAATTGGGTATGATCCCTTTTTGCACCAGTTAATGCGCAGTGTGAACATTTACCTATAATTGACCTTTATGTGAGCCAATTGTGTAAATATTTTTTATGTGATCGGTGGATAAAACTCGCGAGAGAAAATAGTAGCACAAAAGATCCTCGATCTTTTACCTAAAGGAATCACTAGCATATAAAGTCTTAGAACTCATACATGGACATAACTGCTATACACCTTTCAGGTTCAATCCGATTGACAAGCTTCTACTTGGTATACTTAGTTTTTAACTGATCTCACCCCTGTAAATAACTTTTATATGTCACACAGAGAAGTACTACCCCATAAGATTGCTCCTTTTCTGCCCAAAGAAACTTTCTTGTATAGGGACATTACTGCCATTCCCCTTATAAGATGATCATTGACGAGATCTCGAGGCTTTTGGTTCAATGGCATGGGTGGTACAGAATGAGATTGTAGTGAGTGTACTTTCACGAGTTTGAACCTGGTGGCATTTAGGTAGCGAGGGACGAGGGTAGAGGGACCACCTGTTATCCCTGAGTTTTGAAGATAAAACAGTGTTTCTCAGTTATAAAGATGAAAGGAAGCATGTTGACAACAAATTACTTGGATTCTATCCACCCAACCACTCCAAATAGCCTCTACAAGAACCTCGCATTGGATTATGCATTGTCAAAAACGGAGAATGTTAGTAGCTCAGTTGGTTGACTACCCCCTCCCCCATTTCCCCTTCCCCTATCCCCATTTTTTTATTTTTTTTTAGGGGGGGGCGGGGGATGCATTGTCAAGAACCATATGTGCAGTGAGATTGCTAGAATCTCGTAAGGCTCATTAAAAGGGTCAGAAATTATTTCATTTCTATTGTTCGAACTCTAGACTTCTGGTTAAGAATGGAATGATCCATCCATCCCCCATAACCCCGGGTGTTGGCATGTTTCTTCTAATAACAACAATGATCCTTCCCTTGAATTCCAGGCTCCAGCTCCCAGGGCAGGCCATCAATAATAGAAGAGTCCGGAATCTAAATGACGTGAAAAGGACAAAGTTGACCAAAATAAGGGACAATAACGATATATTTTTCCTAATACACTCTACCAAACGACCCCGTTTACCTGGGATTTTAAGGTAGAATGTTTTTTCCTATTACCTCTAATTAAAATACTATGTCATGAACTACATGACTTTCAGCAAATTAAGTATAATAATTACTCCATTATGTTTTAAAACTTGAACGACTGCATGCTTAAAACCTTTATTTACTTTAAAACTATTGTTAATCTTGATGTTAGGTGTTCATACATGAACTTACCTAATGAGTAAATACAAAATTATTATATAGTTTTTTCCTCCTTTCTAATTGTATGAAATATTTCTTGAAAGTAATTTCTCCTTTGTTAGTTAGTGAAAAGGAACACATATTGAAAACGAAACTTTCAAACCAAGTGCAATGTTTCATTGGTACTTGAACCTTTGGAACTTTAACTAATTCGTATTAACATTACTTAAGACTCATTAAAGAAAAAACACTCCCTAACATGATTTTTTTTCTACTTTCAAGGCTCGAATTTTGAGATTTTCTGATTGAGAGTGGACAATCATATTTATCTCAATGAATACGATTGATAACTCATATGAATCAATCAAACCCCACAAGAAAATTCATATGTAATTGAATTGTGTATCCTCTACGATGGTTATGGAGTTACATATCTCTCTCAATCATTCAAAATCATGAAGAATACATCAAATACATGTGGAGATCAAGACGTCAAACACATAGTTTTTCAACAAGAGGAGCGATCTGTCATTTTTTTTGAGATCAACCTAAATGACAAGACGTTTTTGATGTAGGATACCATTCTACGTAGCGAGAAGCACATTATTTAAAATTTTAAATCATGGAGAAAATTTTAGAGAAAAAATTTAAAAGATACCTAAAATTGCACCCATATAATTTATTAATACTATATATATATATATATATTTTATATTTATTTTGTGATTGCATTTTAATATTTCACACTCGAAATTTCTAACTAATAATTAAAAAAAACAACTATTCCCTGTCCACTGAAGTCAAACTAGATCTGTTATGAATATTTTAAGCAAAATGTGTGTTGATTAGGTTGAGGATGTTGATAGCTCAATAGGAAACTACACCAGTTGATACATATTCTTTTTGTTACTATAAGGTTAATTTCATGGATAATTACTTATCGTTTAATTAATCACAAACAGACCAAAAAGGTGAAAAAAATCACAAAATAAAAAAAATAAAATGAGTTTAGTGGGATAATAGAACCTTAGTTTAGTTAAAGTGTATCTTTAGAATTTCGGTCATAGTCTAGGAGTACTTGTGTCTTATCCCTAGTTTATGTGATACTATTTTCTTGTTAATTCATCCTAAAAACAAATCATTTTATATTTGAAATTATTTAATTTGTAAATTCTATATTTTAGTATTAATTTTTCCTTCTATAATCACATAAATATTTTGATATAGTTCACATTGTAAATTTAAAAGATATTCATTCACGTAACAATTATTAAGTAGAATATGATTTGAGTAATACTTGGAAAAAAAAACGTCACTTGTTTTAATTTGTTTGTATTACCTTTTTTTTATTATTATTTAAAAAAGAATGTGTTTTTTTTTTTTACAACTCTTTAATTCTAATTTTTAACATAACATATTTAATAGACAAGATTAAAATATATTTTGATACGTTTTACATATCTTTAGTTTTAAAACTATGAGATTCAAAAAAAAAACCTTCTTATTCTCTTTGTGCAACAATAGTTGTCCATTATTAACTTGACACATGGATTAAGAAACAATAAATGATAGGGGTAATTTTACTAAATTACCCTCATTAAATATAAGTCATCTAAACATTGAAAAATGAACAGTTCTTACTAGCAAGGGTAGAATAGACACAAAATAATAAATTATTCATCAATTTTATAAATTTAACAAGTATTTTTAGACATTTCAAAATAATATAATGGACAAATAAAAATATACAAAGAAAATATCAAAATAAAGTCAAATAAATAAATTGAAACGAACGAAATAATATTTGAAGTTGTAGCGGACAAAATAATAACTTTATACTGAGAACTTTTATTTCACTTTTAATTAAAATTGAAGTATAATTAAATAATATTTTATTTTATTTTTTAATAAAAAGCTCATGTCCAAATGGGCCAGAAAAGTTAGGGTCTGTTTGGAAAGCCACCCTGATAATTAGATTTGGTGTAATTAGATGTAACTATATTTTCTGTCCTGTTTGATTGGACATGTAATTACTTGATCAGCAGGTAATTGGTGTAATTGGCAGGAGGTAATTACACTCTCCAATTCACAGGGAGAGACTGTGAATTGCTGGTAATTACATGGTGTAATCACCTGCTGATTACTTTTTAATTTCTTCTTTTTATTTCTATTGTTTTAACTTTTTTTATTTCTATTATTTTAAGTTTTTTATTTATTTCTATTATTCTAAAAAATTCTAAAAGTTTTTTTTTTTTTTTTTTATTATTATATTTCATTTTCTTCTCATTCTCAACCTTACTTCACTTGATACTATGCAATTTATTGTTAAGTAAGGTTATAAATAAATCATATTTATGTATGCTATTTTGAAATTTGCGATAAGTGTATTATGTTAAATTTTTTGTTTTGAATTTATAACTTATGTTATATTTTCAATTTCATTTGTTTTAGTAATATTGAATTCACATTGCAAGTCATTTTTTAATTAGAATTGATAGATTATCTTTTTGTCAAAAATTTTAATAATTTATGACATTTTATTTATATATTAATCTTTTTATCAAACATGAATTTCACGATGTTCGTACAAACTTCATACTTTTAGTTTTTATGATCAATATAATTGAAATATATTAATTTGAAAAAATGTAAATCAATTATTTTTTCATAACATTAGTTAAGAACATATGTTTATTAATTAATATATTTAAAAAATATATATATATCTTAAATAATTAATTTAATATTATTTATAAAGTTTCTTATTTGTCTAGTATAATTTTTAAATAGTTAATTTTTATTTTTAAAATTTAATATAATTTTATGATTGAAATTGTGCATGTAATTACACTGTGACATTCAAACAGGACATTTGTAATTATAGCGTAATTACACTGAGACAAACAAATAGGTCGGTGTAATTACTAGATTGTGTAATTACTAGGTTAATAATTACTACCCTAGTAATTACACTAATTCCAATTATCACGTGGCTTTCCAAACAGACCCTTAACGTAATTGAAAGGAGTGATTAATATTTGAAGCCCAGCCGCGTAGGTGGGCACGTGAAGCGCGTGAAGATACAACTGGGCCGCCTTAAAACGTGGGGCACAGTATACTGCCACGTGGAAGACAAAGACTTAAAATTGAAGGTTCACTCAATGTTCAGTGGGCCCCCAAAAACGTAATTGGGCCCACCCTACTTAGGCCCAACTAAAGATCCATTTGCTCAAAGCGTGGTCTAATCATTCCTAACCGATGGTGACATCACATCTTTGATTTATTCCTTTAGAATTCCTATAAGACAAGTGTCTTTCAGAAATAATCTTTCGGAAACCACTTCTCTTTCTTTATGAGGTAGTAATAAAATTTTGTATATTACTCATTCTAGACTTCACTTATGAGATTTCACTGGATATGTTATTGTTGTTGTTTTTATTAGTATATTGTTTACCAAAGGAGGAACTAAATTAATATATTAGAAAGACTAATAAAATACTTTCTCCGTGATGAAATACTTTATGTGGTTAATTTAATTGTCTGATAGATAAATGAAAGCACACCCAATTTTTTTTTCAAAATTTAAATCGAAAGTGTTTGAGTGAATACTTTATTAGGAGTTGAGGTGTTTAATTGGAACAAGGTTTAGTTTAAGTGTCTAAAATATAATATTCTGACAATTAAAAAAAGTCCATTATGTATTAATTATTTTTTAAACCCCAAGACTATGTGATATTTATATTTTAAAAGATATGGCCATGCATATTGCGAACAAATTTAAAGCGTTAATTAGATCAATATAAGTCAAGTCATTTCAAATTAGAAATTTAGAAACCACAATATTCTCCATTTCTTTCTTGCCAATACTTTCATAGAGTTGATCGACAATATGATATTATTGATAAGACCAACAAGGGTTGTGGTGGAGTGATAAGTATTCCTTCATTTTTAATCAAGAGGTCTCAGGTTCGAGCCCTCTTGGGTACGGAGTCGCCTTTGTTAGAGAGCGCTTTACCTACCAACGTAGGATTTTCCGACGCAAATTTAAATTTAGTCGGACTGTAATGTGGGTACCACCCACTGAATGAAAAACAAAAAAAAGAAGATATTATTGATAAGAGGAAATGAGATCTTTCGGACATTTATAAATTGAATAGATAAAATTGACTTTGTCAGATTTTTTATATATGAAAATGAGGACTTATAATATATAAAAATGAAGATCTTTCGTAAAAAAGAATATAATTCAAAAAAATGTAAATTACCTATAAATCAATTTTTTTAATTAGTGTTCGACAATAGTTGCTAGCAAAACCAAATTTGAATAACCGACAAAATTAGAATTTAGAAATTTCACCAATTATAATATATTATAACATCCAGCTAATTATTTTTTTAGCGTATATGGCTACTTTACGAGTTCGAATTACATCAATTTCGTCAAGTTTGAAAGGGTCTTTAATCTTGTGACTCACATGCTGCTCTGGTCTATGGAAGACCGGTTCCTTTCCCTAGGAACTCTCATCTTTTTGCTCTCTTAATGATTCGAGCTTATAACATTAATTAGACTGACTTCTAATAGATAGTTATCTATATTTGATTCAAATGACAATAAATATAGCACGATGAGAGTTTGAAATTAATTTTTTTTCTTTTCAATTATTCCTCATTGACATCGACTGATCTTTGAACAGTTCAAAAAGACAATCAAATCCAAAACGAGCACAACCGTCATCACCATAAAAGAACTAGCCTACCAATTTTGATCCAAAAAATAAAAATAAAAATTGAAAAATCCCATGTGTTTGGATTTAGGACCACCTAAATATTAGGAAATAAATAAAGCAAAGCTCCTTTCCCATGTGAGAGTTTCCTAGGACGTGCATAGTTCCCACTTCCCACCAACAAACACTCCATATATAAATATATTACTACTCGTTCATTTTTAGTTGTCATAATTTTTTTTTTTTAGAGTTTGATTATAAAAACGTTGATAAATATTTTACGATATATTTTTCATCATATTGAAATGTAAAAAAATGCAATTTATAGTACTTTTCGTATAGTTTTTGAATATCTAAATTTTTTGTTTAAAATATCAAATTAATGTAATCTAATTTAACTTTGAAAATTAATCAAAACAACTTTTGAAAAATGCAACATGACAATTAAAAGTGGACAAAGGAAATATTAATTCTTCCTCCCATCTTCCTTTACTTGTTAAAAAAAAAACAAATAAATAATTTTTTGAAAAAGAGAAAGGAAAAAGGAGTCTGTAATGTTATTCTCTTATCCATTTGTGATTAGAAAATGTCAAAATTCATTATGAAAACATGATATTCCTTTTGTCCCAATTTATGTGATACATTTTGAATTTCGAGATTTAAACAACTCTATTTTTTATCGTAAATTTTTTATATATCATTTAAATATTTCGAATTGTCAATTATTGTGACTTATAGTAGTTTACATTTATATAAATTTCATTTCGAAAAAATTGGAGATTTCATGCGCAAATTCCTGATCAAACTTAAACTATTTGACTCTTAAAAATTAAAAAGTGCCACATAAATTGATACACGGAGAGTATGTCATATGTACGTGTATTTAAGGGTGTATTGAACATGAAATCAAGAAGGTTAATGAATGTGTTTATAATTAGAAAATAGAGAAGGACCACATCTTTAATTATAAATGTGGAGTATATACTTATGTGATATATACATATATGTAATGTCACGTAAAGTGAGTGTTGAATCGGGCCCGGAAGAGGAAGTGATCCCCCGACACTATAAATCAAAATCCCAGAGAGAAGCTGCGAACACAAAAGCTATCTCAGATTTGAAGTTTTGATGATTGAAAAATATTATATGAGAAACAATTTTCTGACTTGTTTCAAATAAAGAATTGATAGTGATTGTGATTGCTAAACGACTATTGAAAAATCAGGCCCTTATCATATTTAATGTAAGAACTGAATTACTTAGGTATAATTGCACGAAGTGAAGGAACCAGGTCTTGCGTGAAGAAGATTCCACGTGCATAGAATTCCAAGAGGAATTAAGTTTACTGATAAATGTGTTAATCAAGGAACAAAAACTCAAGATGAAACGATCTTTAGAAATAAAAAATTCCACATGAAAATTAAAATAAATATAAAAATTAAGTCCAATTGAATTTTGCACTTTATTTATAAGTTAGAGAAGAACCTAATTCTTCCGTCCATTAGGTTGACAACATAAAATAATAATAAGAACATTTTGGAAATTGCCTGTCAATTTTCATACAAATCAACCCATGATAGTTAAAAGGTTACATCTCCAAATCACCTAAAATAATATTAATATAGTGAAAAAAATGATGTTGAATAAACTATATATTATAAATAATATAATATGGTTGGTTGGGTGCATAATATGTTCGACTTTTTCAAGAAAAATCGAGCGTTAGAATTACTCAATGCATTTTTCCTTCATATTTATTCCACCAAATGTTCACCTT
Organism: Solanum etuberosum; assembly: GCA_029582245.1. NCBI lineage: Eukaryota > Viridiplantae > Streptophyta > Magnoliopsida > Solanales > Solanaceae > Solanum > Solanum etuberosum. Next base: position 33,312 of record JAJONR010005619.1, on the reverse strand, counting down.
TGAGTAGCTTTTGGTTTTCCAATTTGGGCGGCAGGCAGGCACATTCACTAATTAACACCTAAATGCCACTTGTTGTGTCCGATCGTTTTAAAATAAGTGTCACTTTAATTCATTACATATTTTTATAGAATTAGCAAACATAAGATATAGTTTATTAAATTATTCTTATGCAATATATATAGATTAATTTTTCTCTCTAAAATCCTATGCATATCTTCTTTAATGTTAAGTAGGGGTGTGCTGTGTGCACTATTTGGATTCAACCGAAAAATCAAATCGAATTTTAATTTGAATTGGTTTTTTGGTTTGGTTTCGGATTTAGAAAACTAAAAATCGAAAAACAATATATATATAATTATTGTCTTTCATTATGATTTAGTTTATATTTTATTTTTGGACATCTATAATTGATATACTTTTAAGTATCATGGTTTACGTTTTACTTGTGATTTATATTAGAAAGTATATTTAAGAGATTCTATATTATTACTTCTATATATCCAAATTACAAATATAACTTTGATTATGTTTCTAATTATTGACATAATCGAATAACCAAATCGAAAAAACCAAACCAAAAAGAGAGAAACCAAACCGAACCAAATTTATTTTGGTTTGGATTGGGTTACACTTCTTCAAAATCAAAAATCGAAAATCCAAACCGAATAGTACAAAACCCAACCGAAAAAACGAATGCACACCCAATGTTAAGGATATAATTGGAAATTTTTTACAAAATATTATATTGAATTTCTAAAGCGATTATTATTTTGAGACACTCTTTTTTTCTTCTGTTTGGATGGTTATTACGTATTGTTTCAGAATGTATATGGTATTATATTGTGTTGCTTTAACGAATACAATGTTTGGATAGATTATAGTGTTATCTACTATTACATAATGCCACACATCTATAATTTAAATGATAACATACAAGAAAAGTAAGATACATGTCTATCTATTATAAAAAAAACTTATTATTAAATAATACGTAAATACAAAATAATAAGAAAATATATATTAAGATAATTATGCCATCACACTAAATTGATTGTCTTCATTACCTAATAATAAATTAAAACGGCATAATATAATAAAATTTAAATAGCAATCAAAACAACTATTATATTTAAACCAGTAGTATAATACAATTCAACATGTACCAACCATCCAAACAAGATATGTTTTTTAAAACGGAGGGAGTACAATTAGTCGCACATTATTTAATTTCTTAAAAAATGCAAATTAGTTAAAACCTACTTTTAAGTACTCTTATTTGGTCAAACTGATCTCTTTACAACTGTTGGATGTTTCTTCCATTAGTATTATGTTATTATTATTCATATATATTATTTTTGGAAAATGAGAAAGAGTGAAAAAAGAGGACCACTTTTTGGAAAACTTTCTTTATTTGACTTATTCTAATTTTTATTATCTTCCTTGATCTATTTACAATTTGGTATAAACCTAATTACTAGTACATATCTCATGAGTAAATAATTAATTAATGTTAGTGTACATATACTACATAATTAGTAATTAGTACAAAAGTTACACCTAAATATGAGTAAGTACAATGTAGTAGGGAGTCGGTAAAAAAATCTCGAAGTCATGTATAGTAAATACTCCTTATGTTTTATATTTAGTTGAATTATGTTGACTTGACCTTTTTATTAAAAAATAATATATATATTAGAGATTTATTTTATGAAATTAATCTTATTAGTTATTCTAAAAATCTAAATTTGATCATTATTATTGTATGTAATTATTTAATGATAGAATAGTACAAAAAAAAATTCCTTTAATATGTTGAAATAAAAAATTTGTTTAAAAAATATAAGAGTCATGTTATTAATTTTTGGCAAACTTTCTTTATTTAACTTATTCTAATTGTCTTCCTTGTCTATAATTTGGTATAAACCTAATTACTAATAGTACATCACAAATTAATGTTGATAATAGGTGTGCATGTACCTAGCTAGTAATTAATACCAAAATTTCACCTAACTATGAGCTAGTACACCCTCATTTCCTTTTTAATTTTCATATCTCATTTTTCGAATGTGATTTTTGACTAATATTTTAAGATATATCTTTTCATTATATTAATATGAGAAAGATTAAAATGTTGTTCATTCTGTATTCCTAAGATACTTAGAAAGTTTAAAGAGTATTTTCAAAACTAGAAAAGTAAAACCAGTAGAGAAAATAGAATCAGAAACAAATTAGAAACAATATACAACATATTTTTCTCAAAGAAGAAAATCAAACCCACTAAATGTACAGTGTCTCCTTAAGGAAATTATTCCCCTCAAGTACACGAGGTTAATGAAATATATCCTGTCAGGATAGAACGATCTTATTCATCGGTGTATCAATACATATACCAACTGTGTCAGCGAACCACTCAGCGGCAGTAAATTACACTTAGAATACTAGAATTAATAGTTAGAGAAAAAGTCCAGAAAATTGGTTGTTATAAAATGAGAGGAAATCCCTATATTTATAGATAACAAAGGGTAGTGTGAACATATGCTTATTGTGTCTTATCAGAAATGTCACAACCCTTTGAAAAGTTACAACTCTTCAGAAAGGTCATAACCTTTCATAAAAGTCACAAATTTTCATAAAAGTCACAACTCTTCATAAAAGTCGCAACTTTTTATTAAAGTCACAATTCTTCATAAAAGTCGCAACTCTTCATTTTCCATTCACACCATTTAAAACCCAACAATCCCTCAAGGAAATTATTCCCCTCAAGTACCCGAGGTTAATGGAATATATCCTCCTAGGATAGAACGATCTTATTCACTGGTGTATCGATACCTATACCCACGGTGTCAGCGAACCACTCAACAACAGTAAAGTACACTTAGAATACTAGATTTAGTAATAGAAAAAGAAGTCCAGAAAATTGGTTGTTATACAATGAGAAGAAATTCCTCTATTTATATACAACAAATGGTAGGGTGAAGAAATGTTTATTGTGTCTTATGGGAAAGATCACAACCCTTTGAAAAGTTACAACCCTTCAGAAAGGTCACAATCTTTCATAAAAGTCACAACGCTTCATAAAAGTCGCAATTTTTCATTAAAGTCACAACTCTTCATAAAAGTCGCAACTCTTCATTTTCTATTCACACCTTTTAAAACCCAACATAAAATTTATAGAATTTTTCATATAGTTTCAAACATCTAAATTTTAAATTAAAATATTAAATTATTCTAATTCAATTTAACTAAAAAATTAATCAAATTAACTAACACGAAATATGACAAGTAAAAAAGGAAGAGAATCTAACGTAGGACGTAGGTAAAAAAAAATCTTGAAGTACCCTTACATAATCTTGTGTAAGTACTATTTTCTTCGTTTCAATTTATTTGTTATTTGACACAAATTTAAGAAAGTAATTTTTTTTTTAATTTTGCAGTTCTAAACATGTCACGTGGAAAGTAAAAAATAAAAAATTATTATACAAAAAAGGGAAATAAACATTTTTTTTAAAAAAAAAAAGAAGACTAAAAAGAAATTAGGATAAACAAATAGAATCGGAGGGGTTTCATATATATAAAAAAGTTTATGGTATTCAAAAACTAATTCTTTCGTTGCCCAAATTAAATAGTTTAAGTTATATGGAGTAGTATATTACACAACCGTCCCCAGCTCAAACCATGAATACATTTGTAATGAGTACAAAATATATTATTTTTAAATGTTTCTACATAAGATAATGAAATTAACAAATATAAATAACTTCCTATGACATAAGAGAATATAAGAAAATTAAAACATAAGAAAAATATGTTATTTTTATGTACATAAGAGAGAATTTGAGGCGGAAGCAGGTACCTCTTTATCAACGTCCCTATTTTAACAAAGGTATTTTTGTAAAAAAAATTAACTAGTGTACGACTTTTTCGAAATTACGGGACCCACTTTAGCCATGCCCTTTTAGTTTTTAATTCATATCCTTTAATTATAACTTTTTATTTTTAAATTAAAAATAAAGCACATAAGGAGTATGAAAGTAGGAAACATAATTAGATCTATTGAGCACCACTTTAGATTAGGGTTGATAACTTGCTTAAATAAATATCTGATATAACTTACAAGTAACTACATAGTATGGTTATAATTAGTGATTAAGAGAAGAGAAAATTTGTGGGAAGAAATTTTTTTAAAGAAACTAACTACCAAAGTATAGGGAGTGAATATGTTAAAGAAATATATTTTGGGTACTTACATTAAAGAAATATTTTGAGTACCACAAGTGAAATAATCAGGTACCATTGTTGTAAACAATTGTTGAAATATAATCACATAAATTATTGGAAAAATTATCAAAATACACAACTTATTTATCATATTCTTCAAAATTTTCTACCATTTAAAAAAATTATAAAAATTTCGACTTTTCTCACTCACTATCCTATTTTCAGATACATCACTCTTACGCGATGTATCAGGACATATGTGTCTTGTATCAACGAAGGTCAGGTAATGTATCAGGTTGTGATGTATCGATACGTTGAGTGATGTTTTGGACATGTGTGTCTTGTATCAACAAAGGTAATGTATCACGACGCGATGTATCGGGACATTGAAGGATGTATCCGAAATCCTTAAATTTTACGGGATTTTTGTAATTTGAAAAAAAAAGAGTAAGGTTATAATGTAATTAGCTCTTAACACTATAAGATTTGTATAATTTTTACTAATTTTTTTTTCATGACTGAGGTCGTGTTGATAATACTATTGTTAAGAACATTTCAACTGATATACGTGTATTTTCAAGGATTTGACAAGCTATTTTAACATAAATTAGAAGCAAAAATAATTAAAAATAATTTATACCAAAAAACTCAATAGTTTACAGGAAGAAAGGATAAAAATATTTTCAAGTGTTGGTTTCGTTCTCATAGGAATGAATCAATTCAATATATATATATATATATATATATATATATATATATATATAGAGGTAAGATATTGAGAACGTTATTGTAGTCATTTAAAATTTATTAAATATAAATTTATAAAACGATTTGGATTATATTAAATTCGTGAATATATTAGTCCAAATAAATATTATGAATTAATATAATTGAGTTAATTATTTAAATATAATAAATATGGATTTAATTAAAGCCCGCTCCATAAAGCCCATATGTCATGTCACAACTCCTCTATTTTAAAACTATAAATAGGGGTCCTCATAATTCAAAAAAGGGACCGAAAATTCTAAACAAGAAGCTAGAGAAAGCTCGTGGTACAAACGCCATAAAATTCTCTATAAGCTACAAGTTTAAGAATTCAGGAATTTAAGTTCAAGAACGATCAAGATCAAGACTATCGGATTCAAGAACAAGCTCGAAGCCCTTGAATTCAAGTAAAAGTCAAGATCAAGATAAAGTTCAAGTTCAAGTTCATCGAAGATTTAAGAACAAGCTTTAAAGCCCTTGAATCCAAGATCAAGTTCAAGACAAATTCAAGATCAAGCTCAAGAGCCCTTGAATTTATATTTGAAAATGCGAATTCAGAGGAATCATAGAGATTGTAACACTCGCACTTTGAATCAATAAAACGATTGTTGCGATAATTTTCCGTTCTTGATTATTGTTTTCTCGACGCGAATTTTATTGTCTATAAATTCTAGCACGCTCAGTGGGACAATCTATACCTCTCATCTCAACTTTTCAAGTATTAAAGAATATCTAAAATGGCTTCCACTATAGAAGAACAACTAGCTTGACAAAAGCGGTTGAAGGCCTGACAAAGTCTGCACACGAACAAGATGCTAAACTTTTCAAGCTAACAAATAAGATGGATAACATAATTGAGAGAAGATCGAGTCAAGCACCTCCGAAGCTTCCTAAAATTCAAGACGAAGGTTAGTCTTGCGTAAAGCAAACAAATATCAAAGAGATTCATATCTCCACTGAAGGTTTGATTCCAATTAATCAATTGAGGGACTTTATCATAGAGACTATCGAAGACAAATCTGAGTCTTCATCCAAATTTTCTCCCACATATGCAAAGCCATATACACAAAGGATTGATAACTTGAAAATGTCTGAGGGTTATCAACCTCCTAAGCTTCAACAATTTGATAGCAAAGAAAATCCCAAACAACATATAACACACTTTATCGAAACTTGCAATGATGCTGGGACGTATGGTGATTATCTCGTTAAAGAGTTCGTTCGATCTCTCAAAGAAAATGCCTTTTATTGGTACACAGATCTCGAACCAAATTCTATAAATTGTTGGGAGCAGTTAGAGCAAGAGTTCCTCAACTGTTTTTATAGCACAAGACGCGTTGTTAGTATGATTGAACTTACATAGGCTCGTCAAGGTGAAGATGAGCTAGTTGTTGACTTTATCAATCGCTGGAGAAGTTTGAGCCTCAACTGTAAAAATCGCCTTAGTGAAACTTCTAGCATTGAAATGTGCATACAAGTTATGAATTGGGGTCTTCACTACATCTTGCAAGGATTAAAGCCCAATACATTCGAAGAGATGGTAACTCGTGCACATGACATAGAATTAAGCATGACTTTAAGAGAAGAAACGTTCTCATGTCTATGAACCTCATGAAGATGAAGATATAGAAGAACTCCAAAATGGGGGCAGGTCTGCATATGAAGATGACTTTGAAGAGTCAATGTATATCTAAATGCTCCTCATCGCATGAGCCTAAACTGCAAGTTATAATGCTCCTAGACACACGAGCCTAAATTGTATATCACAGAGCTCTTCAAATTTGAGTTAAATCTTCAAGCTGAAATGCTCCTTGAAACACGAGCTTAAACTGTATGTCACTTAAATCTTCAAGTTTGAGTTAAATCTTCAAGTTGAAATGCTCCTTGAAATACGAGCTTAAACAGTATGTCACAAAACTCTTCAAATTTGAGTTAAATCTTCAAGTTGAAATGCTCCTTGAAACACGAGCTTAAACTGCATGTCACAAAGCTCTTCAAATTTGAGTTAAATCTTCAAGCTGAAATACTCCTTGAAACATGAGCTTAAACTATATGTCATAAAGCTCTTCAAAATCGTTAAGTTGAAATGCTCTTTAAAACACGAGCTTAAACTGTATGTCACAAAACTCTTCAAATTATAGTTAAATATTCAAGTTAAAATGCTCCTTAAGGTACGAGCCTAAACTGCACGTCACTCTTGGTCCGCAAGAGTATAAATTGTGTACGACACACAAAAAAACATTCTCCCAGAACTACGTTGTGACTTGATCCTCTTCACTGAGGTACGTAGGCGCTTAGAATATATCCTAAGTTCATTTGCATGAGTGTAAAAAAATATATGTTCCCACTTGATCTGTCACATGAAAGTTAAAGCTATGAGTAATCTTTTATCAAACTTCAAACTTGCACCAAATGGTGGTGACTCAATGGGGGCAAACCCCTATGAATAAAAATTGTTTCAAGATGAAGTCTTCAAAATCTCCAAGTATGCAAGTTGAAGTCTTTAAATTCTTCAAGTCTGCAAGTTGAAGTCTTCAAATTCTTCAAGCCTAGTCTTTGAAAGATAAAATATCTCGACCAGACTTGAAGAAGGGGGAATTTGTAGTCATTTAAAATTTATTAAATATAAATTTATAAAATGATTCGGATTATATCAAATTCATGAATATATTAGTCCAAATAAATATTATGGATTAATATAATTGAGTTAATTATTTAAATATAATAAATATGGATTTAATTAAAGCCCGCTCCATAAAGCCCATATGCCATGTCATTTAAATCTGATTGGCCGAAGGGAATCTTATTCCAATCACAACTCCTCTATTTTAAAACTATAAATAGGGGTGCTCATAATTCAGAAAAGGGACCGAAAATTCTAAACAAGAAGCCAGAGAAAGCCCGTGGTACAAACGCCATAAAATTCTCTATAAGCTACAAGTTTAAGAATTCAGGAATTTAAGTTCAAGAACGATCAAGATCAAGACCATCGGATTCAAGAACAAGCTCGAAGCCCTTGAATTCAAGTAAAAGTCAAGATAAAGTTCAAGTTCATCGAAGATTCAAGAACAAGCTTTAAAGCCCTTGAATCCAAGATCAAGTTCAAGATCAAGCTCAAGAGCCTTTGAATTTATATTTGAAAAGGCGAATTCAGAGGAATCATAGAGATTGTAACACTCGCACTTTGAATCAATAAAACGATTGTTGCGATAATTTTCTGTTCTTGATTATTATTTTCTCGACGCGAATTTTATTGTCTACCGTTATACTAACTAAATAACGGTAACAACGTCCCAATGATAAAAAATCTAAAATAACGGACAATAAATAACGTGCATGAAATCAAATTTAATTTCAATGGAATGTATATGGAAATAGTTTGGTAAGCGCACATAAATTTATACTTTTTCCTAATAAGGTTATAAAGTTTTATTTTATTTTGCAAAAATAAATTTGAATTAGACCCCACCTTTATCTCGCGTACAATGGAGAGAGGAGGAGCGAGGTAAATCGACTACTTTTGCCTTTAGACCCATTTTTCATGTGCATGAATCATCTCTCTTTTCCCAGCTCTTTACAATTTACTATAGGATATTAATTCTTTATAAAGTAAAAAAGAAAAGATTTTCTTAATCAATGTGGATATTAATTCTTTATAAAGTAAAGTATTATTTAATAAACAAATATATATCTTTTATAAGTAGGCATTAAAATCACTAATTTGGATATAATATAAATTGATTATAGTTGAAATTTCATTTGAATTTGTAATTTAAATTTTAAAACTTGTACTTTTATTCATAAACATGAATATCTTTAGAGATATAAAAATTATCAAAATTTCCTCAAATACAGTTATGCAAAGTTTTATACCAGAAATATATTTTTAATAGAAATATGGATAGGTAGAGTAGGGAGTAAAGTAGCTAGGCTTAGGTAATTATTTTTCAATTAATATGATTTTTATTTATTTATTTATTTTGCAAAATTTAAAATTATAGATCAAGTTTTAATTAAAAACTAGAATCATAATTTGAAATTAAAATTCTGTTTTTATGTGAATTTAAAATATGAATCAAAATTTCAAGTTATAATTTAATTTTGTTAAAAATATCATAAGCAAACACAAATTTCAAATCGAAACTTCAAAACAAATATCATATATACTCCCTTTAGTTAGCTAGCTAGATGCCTAACTTAATGCCATAGATTTTGTGTCCTTACAAATCTATTTTTTCCAACAACTAATTGTAGGTATAATAATCCCTAACTAGTAAGATTATGAAGAATACCATATTCTAATATTCTCTCCATTCGAAGATAATTGAATTGTTAGAGTGTTTCACCCTGTAAAAAAGAAGATTATGACGTACATTAGATATTACTTTTCATTTTTATCCTTTTTAATTATTGTCAAATTTATCTTTAGAATAACTAAATATTAATTATAATAACTAATTCCAATACTAAAAAATTTAAAAATGTCTTTAACTCATCACATAAAAAATAATTCAAAGCAATTAAAGTTTCTTGAACCCATCAGATAGAAAATCCAAATGAAGGGTAAAAATGGAAGAATATTCTAAAAGTAGTGTTGAAGATTGAACAATTAAGTTAATTTGAAATATGAAAAATGTCTCAACAATTCAATTATTTTGAAATAGAGGGAGTAGTAATTAATTAGCTAAGATATAGAATATCCAGATGTCTTTCTATGGAGGAACTTATAATAAATATAACATATTTCAAATTTGTGTTAGCGCAACTGATATTCATCTAAAAATATATATTTATATTACGTTATCGTATTGATCATATCTTATGCATAATTATTTTGTTATATCGTTATCTTAGATGTTTTGTACTTCAAATAAATTTTATGCGTATATGAAATGTATCAAATGAACGCACATTGAAAAGAGATGATTTTGATATGATTTGAAAGAAAAAAAATAAAGATTGGCAAGCTAATGTCAGCTGAGTTTGAGTATTCTTAAATGATTCTCTACACACCCTAGGTCATATTTAAACTCGCCAAGAAACATTTTTTGAAGAGTTACACACCACAAATTTATTTTTTCAATAATTACTTGTAAATATAATCGTCAACTGGTAAGTTTTTTAATTTCGCATTTTGTATACGATGTCCATATTGGAGCTCGACTATGAATAATATCATGATACTCTATTTAGTCAGCTAACAAAATAGCCAAATGTCTTTAATGGAAAAACATATTATAATAAAAATGATAGCATTTCAAACTTGTATAGTTGCCATTTTAATTAACTCAATTGGATCTTCAATAATATATCCTCTTGTAATTAAATAATAATAATAAAATGTGTAGTACATGGAGCCTTGACTTAATAAGTATTTTCACATATTATTATAAAGTTGGATTATTTTGAAACATAAAATATTGGGACATGTGTATTTTATTTTTTTTATTTGAAATTAGTTGACCTAAAACAGTTTTTTAAAAATAAAATGGCCCACAATAACCAATGAAATTCCTACACATTCAATTTAATACAAAGATCATTCTTTACATTTTTTAATTATAATTTTGAAAGTCATATTCATATACATGCGCTGTAAATTGGCTGGAACCTTAATGTAATCACGTTACTACTAATTACTTTGATAACAAAATTATAATTAAACTAGTAATTAATTTGTAGTATAGTTATTTATTCAATTTATTTATGTAATTACCAATTCATTTTTCTCTTTCCGCTATCTCTTTTTTTTTTTTTTTTTAATTTTCCCCACGGTGTCCAGAATCCACATTGGAGCCCGATTATTTCGAATCTACGCCGCGTAGGCCACTATTTTTTTTTGGGGGGGAATGCTCCCTACCAAAGATTTTTCCATACTCGGTATCCAGAACCACATTGGAGCCTGACTATGCCGAATCCGTGCCGCGTAGGCCACTATTTAGGGGGAAGCACTCCCTACCAAAGATTTTTCCTTACTCGGTATCCAGAACCCATAATGGAGTCCGACTATTCTGGATTCGCGCCACGTAGGGCCCTGTTTGGGGGAAGCGCTCCTTACCAAAAAAAATTCTATACTCAGCTGTCGTAGCTGAAACCTTTGATTACTCTTTCCACTTTCAAACTTGATTCCTCCTTCCTTTTTTAACTAAACATTCATCACATTTAAAGAAAAATGAGGTACCAATAGGTGTGATTACATACACCAAATTGGTTGATTATTAAAAAAAAAAAATTGAAATATATAATTGTTTGTTTGGTGGGATTGGTTTCCTAGAAACTAATAATGCCAAGCCACCTTTCTAACAAACTTTTGTTGAATACTTATAAGACTTCTTAGAATTAATAATCAATCACACGCATTTTTTCTTTAAAAAAAATAATCTGAAATGCATACCTTTATATATCAACAAAACTCATCAAGCAAATGTCATATTCGATGGAACTCGAAAATCTGATTCATCACCTGGGCCTTCTCTACATTTGCAAAATGTTAGCGTTGTTTATCCCTAAATAAGTAATAAATTGAATTTATATTTGAAATTGTGGATTATAATGACCAAAGAGGATATTTTTTACGTTAAATAACTTGCTAATGAACATAACAATGGATAATAAATAAGAACAATATATTAGCAGGTACTAAATCGAAGAAATTAAGTAAATCTTATAAAGTAGTCTTTTGTAAATTGTCAATTAATATCATCGAAAAGACTAGAGTTGAGAGTTTGATAACCTGTGTTAAAACTCTGAGTATAACACAATGCTTGTGATGAAAATCAGATGGGAAACAAGCGAAGGAAAGTGTACATCTATAATGATCCATATATGCTTTTGAAAACGATTGTTAATAAAGCTTATCTTAATCAGTCGTTAGCAGACTCTCCTCTCATCCTTCTGAAGTTAAATGGACCTATACCATTATTCCGAATCTCTAATGGACTATTTTATTTTATTTTTACCAAATATGACTTAAGATTGTGCTTGATGATACTCTCGTTGAGCTAAATTTGATTGAAATTTAACTATCACACGTCATTTTTTAACGTATCCAATTGTCAAACCCGTATTTTAATTTGACCCATCAAGTAATACCCAACAAAACGTATTGTTGGAATTTTGGGTCATCCAGAAATACTGCAAACTTTTTAACAGTTAATTGAACAAACATGTGAAGACAAATGGTTTTACTTTCTCCGTTTTCTTTTACTTGATATTTGTTTTTTTTTTTTTTAAAAAAAGATATTTATTAAAAAATTATTTTAGTAAATTAATTATATTTTGGAAACCTGAATTTGATTACCAATATTTATTTAGTTATTTAATAATAAAAATAATATTAAAATAATATAATAACGTCTCATAATTTGCTAGAATAAAAAATAAATATAAAAATCAAAGAAAATGAAACAGAGAGTATTAAATAGTCTAAATTAGTCATGAAATTAACGGACTATAATAAGAAATCTTTGGTGGATCTATTCAAAATTGAATGAAAATAAATAAATAAACATTAAGGATGTGTTTCGTATATTCTTAAGAAAATTTAATAGATTTCTCTTAGTATTTAATTAGTAAGTAAAATATTATCTCAAAAGATATTTATATGTAATCTAGCACAATATTCTGAATTTAAGTGAATAGAAAATATTACTTTTTCTACTTCTATTAACACCTTGTTGGGATAGTTGATACCCTAAAGTTTTATAATATTGTATTATTTAAATCCATCGTTATGTAACAACAAAAAGTCTCATTTTAAATAACGATTGATTTGGTGTGACCAGGGGCGTACCTAGAGATTGTCGAGGGGGTTCACCCGAACCCCCTCGACAAAAAATTACGGTGTATATTTAAGGTATTTTTAAGAATTTTTATGTCTATATATTAATTTTGAACCTCTTGAATGTAAGATTAAAGGTTGGCTTAGTGGTTGAGGGGTTCAAAACTCACCTTGAGGTTAGAAGATCAAATCTTAGGCACTACTTTTTTTTTTCCGAACCCTCTTAATGGAAATCCTAGATCCGCTACTGGGTGTGACTGTATCATTATCTTAATATTTTCTTCTCATTTTATTTTTACTTATTATTGAATAATCCTATTATATCCTTTCCCCTACCACTTAAATACAATAGTGTCCCCCGTACACTACTTTTCTTATATGTTTATCTTTCAAATTATTGATATCTGACATTATGTAACCAACAGAAAACGATATAATCTATGCAAACATAGTATACTTATATTCATTAAGACAATACAATAATATCACCTAAACATAATGTAAAAAAGTTATTTTCCTTCGCCAATCAAACATAAAAAAATAATTTAAAAACATTTTTTTCATTACCAAACCACAAACACACCCTAAGTACCACTTTAGTAATTAAGTAAGCAACAATAACCTAATTTAAAACTACATTTCTAAAAACTTCAACAATCAACTCCACGCGCCGACCCATAAGTGAGTGAGAATTTCCGGCGAAAAATCCTCTTCTTAGCAGCCTCTCCTCCCTTTATATATATATATATATTTATTTCCTAATTTCACACCAAAAAAAACTAATCTTCTTTTCTCTCTCTTTTAACACGATTTTGAGGGAAAGAAAAATCATATAATGGCTTCTGAATTGATCTACCGTGGACCGGAATCACTACCGGTTCCCGACAGTTACACTCCCAAACCACACAAACCATGGTTTACTGTAATTCGTCCCCTTCGTTACTTGCTACGAGAACAGAGAATCGTTTTTCTATTCGCAGGCATTGCTATCGCTTCTCTAATTTTTGCCTTTTTACCGTCTTCTCGTTCCGGAGGATCGAGCTACGCAAACACCGGGATCTACGATTCGTACTTACCGTCGGAGTCGACTCAGTCTCAGGTGGCTCACCGGATGATTTATCAGAATCGGGTCGGGTTCGGGTCGTTTAATTCCGGTGGGAAGATCCCGTTGGGATTGAAGCGGAAGGGTTTGAGGATCGTGGTGACTGGTGGTGCTGGTTTTGTAGGTAGTCATCTTGTGGACCGTTTGATTGCGAGAGGTGATAGCGTGATCGTCGTTGATAATTTCTTTACCGGACGGAAAGAAAATGTTATGCATCATTTTGGTAACCCTAGGTTTGAGCTTATTAGACACGATGTTGTTGAGCCACTTTTGCTTGAAGTTGACCAGATCTATCATCTCGCTTGCCCTGCCTCTCCCGTTCATTACAAGCATAATCCCGTCAAGACTATTATATCCTTCTTTTTCTTTTTCACGATGAAATTATATTGAATATATTGTTAGTTTAATCCTTGACGGAGTAATTTTTACAAGACTAATGTGGTGGGGACTTTGAACATGCTGGGATTGGCTAAAAGAGTCGGTGCGAGGTTTTTGCTAACGAGCACCAGCGAGGTGTACGGTGATCCTTTAGAACATCCACAGAAGGAGACATACTGGGGCAATGTTAATCCTATTGGTAAGATTTTAATAGTATGTACTTTCCTTTTTTGTTTTTTTTTTCTTTTTTAAAAAAAAGATTAATTTTCACATTATATATTTAGTTCAAGAGCATGAGATTTAAAGTTATGGATAAAATAAATTGAATTACGGTTCACGTTAGCTATGGTCTTTGATGGTTCATGGTAGAAATGTGGAGCCACGTGTTGAACGATGATGACAGCTAATGACGTTTTTGTCCTTAGATCGGGTCGTGAAGTTTTAATTTTTTTTTGTCAACGATGATACCGTGATTTGCGGGTCCGGCCGCTTCATTCACCTATCTTTATCTCTTTCATTTCAATTCAATCTTCTCTCTCTTTTATTTTGTCCTTGAAAAATTAAATTAGCTTAAGTAATTAATTTCTTGTCTTTTGTTTTTATTTCCTTTGAGTCTTTTGATACTTCACGTTTCAATTTGTTTGTTTGATTTTTTCAAATGATATGTTTTTAAGATAACAAGTATATTTTATTCCTTATGTCCAACAATAGTTGTCTGCTATATTATTTTAGGACGTTTAATAATAGTTGTCCACTTTATGAAATAATAGATAATTTTACACTTAGTTTCTAATTTAACCTTATCATTAATTATAGTCATTTTTCAAGACATTGTATTTATTATATTCAAAAAGTGAAATACCCTTTTATTTATAGTTTCTTAAGAAATGTGTAAAGTCAATAGTGGACAAGTATTGTTGGACAGAGGGAGTACATATATTGGTTTAAGATCATATGATTCAAAAATTTGCTTTATTTTCGTAGACTCAATGTTAATCAAAATGAGACAAATAAATTGAAAAATGGAGGAATAAATAAATTAGGAATTGTTTTACCGTAACAACAATATAATCAATGTGATTCCACAAATGCAATCTGAGAAGAGTAGTGAGTTACGCAACTTTGTACTTAACTTGTGAAGGTAGAGGGACTGTTTTTGTAAAACATAATAACAACAACAACTAGTGAAAGGAAATATAATAGTGAAAAAATTGTGCTGAAGTAGACGAGAACAGTAACAAAAACAAATTGTGTTTGTTTTATTATGAAGAAAGAGAAAACAAGTATAATTGGACAGGTAGTAGTTGAAATATTACTGAATTTGTATAGAATATTGGATCTGAAATGTAACTTGAATTTCCCGCAGACTAAGGAAGATGGTCTGTTTTGCCTTTTGTCTATTTTAATGTAAATGGTGGGGTTAACTGACCAAGAAAGTAAAACAGGTGTCCGAAGTTGCTACGATGAGGGAAAGCGTACAGCTGAAACATTGACCATGGATTATCACAGAGGTGCTGACGTTGAGGTTTGTGCTTTTGTTTTTTTGACCCATAGTCCAGATTAATATTTACCCTACTTGTTGATAGATAATGTAATTGTAGTATTACATTGTCAAGAAATAGAGCATTTGACACTCGAGGAGGATGTGGTTTACTGTTCAATGAATCGGGTTGAAAATCATGAGGTCTCGAGTTTAAATTCCAGAAGAGGCAAAAATCTAGGTGATAGCTTACCATTTGTCCTATCATGGTGGACATAGAGTTACTTGATACCTGTTGTTGGTGGGAGGGGACCAGGTTTCTTGTGGAATTAGTCTAGGTGCAGGGAAAAATAAAATTAACAACCAATCTAGAGCCAACTGTTTTATTCCTCTATTGCGCACTTACTTGGACATCGACAAATGTACTTAAGTTGTATCTATTGTCATTCAATGTTGTACCATCGGAGTAGTTAAATCTATGATAGCGAGTTAGTTACCGTTTTATCAGGTTACTAATTACTGTTTATCATAGATATGTATCCATACTTACCTGTTAAGTAATTTGCTGGAAAATTTATGTTGATGTACCTATGTTGTTACAGGTGAGAATTGCTAGGATCTTTAACACCTATGGACCTCGTATGTGTATTGATGATGGTCGCGTTGTCAGCAACTTTGTCGCTCAGGTGACTCGATTATTTAAATCTAACATAAAGTTAATGGATTCTTAAACTAAGCATCCAAAAAGCTTATATAAAATTTGTTTACAGGCTTTAAGGAAAGAGCCTTTGACAGTTTATGGTGATGGGAAACAAACAAGAAGTTTCCAATTTGTTTCAGATCTGGTACTATTCTCTCTGTTCTTCCTTCTTTTTTGGCGTATTTTAATACGTTACCTTATTAGTTTTATATGCGTTCTTTCGAAGTGGCTTTCAAATGTAAGATTCTTTAATAATTTGACTTGCCATCTAGCTTACATTTTACAACATGATTAGAAAATAAATAAATTAATATCTAAAGTAGGGTCCCTACTCTGTTGCAAGGTAAAATATTGTAGTGTGGAAGCACATGCCATGTTCAAAGTAGAAGCCAGATATCTGGGACCAGCATTTTTATTTCTATGTACTCCTTCTGTCCCAATTTATGTGATGTAGTTTGACTGGACACAGAGTTTAAGAAATATGAGAAGACTTTGCAATGTTCCAAAATTACGCTTAAAAAGAGTGTTCCTTTGTGGATCTTTTGTCAAACAGTGGTTAGGCTTACTGTGTCTAAAATAGGAAAAAAGTAAAAACAGTATAAGGACAAATTGTTGTTTCTTGAGACTAATTTTTATGTAATAAAAGTATAAAAACCATGGTTTGTGACCTAGAGATAACATAAGAAGGAATCTAATTTTGGTTGATTTTGAAGGTTGAAGGCCTAATGCGCTTGATGGAAGGAGAACATGTCGGACCCTTCAACCTCGGAAACCCTGGTGAATTCACAATGCTTGAACTTGCTAAGGTATGTAACGACACACTTTTGAACTTCCAAATTAGCATTAACAGATTGGTCAAGTCTACAAAATCACATTTCTATATCTAATCCAAATGATAGAACTAAGTAGTATTATGAAGATTTAACTCCTATATATTACAACAACAACATACTCGATGCAATCCCACAAATGGGGCCTGAGGAGGATAGAATATACGCTAACATTACCCCCACGACCCTACCTTTATGGGGGTAGAGCGGCTGTGTTAGCTTAAGGCAATGCGTAAAATTTTGCAAGTCTATCCACTTTAAAACAACTCAAACATGCGGTGTCTAAAATTTCATATGGCAACCATTATTGTCTTAATTTAAGTTAGAAGTGTCTGAACTTCATCATATGCAGGCTTCAGACATATGTCAGGTATTTCAATGTGTAAACAGGGCCCTGTGAAACTTTTACCATTTTGTTGACACGTCGCCTTCTTTTAATGATGCACAGGTGGTCCAGGAAACCATTGACCCAAATGCACAGATTGTACACAAACCAAACACAGAAGATGACCCACACAAGAGAAAGCCTGATATCTCAAAGGCTAAAGAGTTACTTGGTTGGGAACCAAAAGTGGCTCTTAGAAAAGGTTTACCTATGATGGTTCAAGACTTTAGGCAACGTATTTTCGGTGATCACAAAGAAGATAGTGCAAAGATCACTACAGCTTAATAGAGAGAAAGTATGTGTGTGTTTGGATATTGTTAAACTTGGTCAGGGATGAAATGCACGGCGACGAAAAGATGACTCTCTTGTGTTCATGTAGTTTCAGCAGAAGTGCAGGCAGCAGAAGACTGAGCTGAGCCCCCCATGTAGTTCTTTTGAATAGTTTTAATTGTTGGTTCATTGTCAATTTTGTAATTCTATTATTATCCTTTGTTAACAGTTGATGTAGTCGACCAACTTTCATTATTATCATAAGAATAAAACTTGTTCGTATTTTCCCCCAACTTATTTTGAAATCCCCATCTTGCATGATATCTGTTCCATCTCCACTCTTCTTGCTCCGCCAATAAGCTCCCGGTGCAATAGTAGCCCCCTGTGTTAGCATCTTGGGAAGCCGTGATATGATAAGCATAAGCCATCTCAAATCACCTGAAACAAGTTCTCCACCTCTTGATTGTCACAATAAACACAGTAAAAAGGTGATTCTGTATTTGGTAGATACTAAATACGGTGAATAACAAAGCAAAAAGTATACTTATCCTAGAAATGGGAAAAGGGTCTGAAAAATACAACAACTTTGGCTGAAATTGCTGTTACGATACTAAACTTTACCTTTTACCCCTGCACTATTTAATAGTGTATTTTAAAGGTATATATGTTCCCACGTGGACACGTTACTATTTATAATAATGCAATATTTATGATGTCCACGTGGGCACATATATACCTTTAAAAAACACCATGAAATAGTGCAGGGGTTAAAAGGTCCTTTCCAAAGTTCGGTATTGTTACAACAATTTCAGTCAAAGTTCGAATATATTTCAGACCTTTTTCCCCCTAGAAAATAAGTAAATCTCTTATTATTTTCTTGAGTTCGATAGGTAAGCAAAACACGTTAATCATTTGTATATAATTTAAATAAATATTATGGGAGGTGGGATGAGGAAATAGGGGTGTAAGATGTTAGGGATGAGGGCTATGGGGGTCGGGAGAAGATGAGGTGCATTAAAGTGTAAGAACACAATTAGTGTGGAATGTCACTTGCACAATTTATTTTCCTACTTTTATTAAGAACATAATCGCTTTTGTTAGGGAGTGCTTTAATCCCAATGTGGGACTTCCCGACGCGAATCCAGATTTAATTAGGCTCCACTGTGAGTACCAAAGCAGTTAAACTAAAAATAACTGATAAATGTATATATACCAACTAGAAAAAGTAAACAAAATGAACCCGGTTCGTGTAAGGATTGCAAGACTAAATTAGTGATGCAAACACAGAATAATGGGCAAGGGTAATATTCTACACTTGATAGCTCTCCCTCTCAATTTCAAACTCGACTATTGCATTTGTCCAGCCAAAGCATGTGCCAGAACTAGACATAGTCAAATAGACGAGCACATTCAATGCTTCACAATGGACAATGTATCTGCAGTTATGCAAGACAGTTACCGGTACATATTAGCTGGTCATAGGATTCAACATACACGAAAAGCACTTTAAGCTCCAACGTTTACAATAAGTTCGTGAAGAAGATAACAGTATGTAGCAGAACATCAAAATCCTATATCAAGTCTTACAGCACCCTACAGCAATCAAAGGTGGTGTTCTGCCTAGGTAAATTCCCGAATACGAAAGGTTATACAGAGCTGGTCCAAATCCTAGCTGCTCACAAGTTTTGCTCCAAAGCACAGAAATCCAATTCACCTGCATTACACAAGTTTATTGTATTGAATTACTAAGAATGATCAGATATTTAAATACAGGAACACCAAGGAAAAAATTAAGAATGTGCATAACCACCCAAAAAATGCATTTCAAGTAGAAAGAAAGGAAGAGTTCCATTTCTGTATGCAGACAGAAATAGCCTCTTCACAGAAATGTAAGAAAAATGGTACATGTCCAACAACAACATACCCCAGTATTAATCCCAACAAGTGGGGTTTGGGGAGGGTATAGTGTACACAGACTTTCCACTACCTTGTAAGGTAGAGATGTTATTACTGATAGATCCTCGGCTCAAAAAGAGAAAAAAAAAAGCAGTGAAAACAGTATATGTTCATGCTTCCCTAATCCCTTGTCCTGCTCTAGCAGGGGAGACTTTTGAGCACGAGGTAAGTTCTTTCAGTACCATTTTTACTGTCTTCATACTTCATTAGCTAAACTTGGGGAATAGAACATGCAGATTTTAATCCTATAGTTGTTTCCTAGTCCCAACCATTGAGCTTCCTATCATATGCATACAAAATTACACACAAATCATTTTTTCTATGTTTATAGGACCATTATATTTCATTTATTATTCATCTTCATAGATCATCAGAAAAGACAATTATTTAAATGCTAAGAGTTAATCATTTTGAAGGTCCAAATTTTATTTATAAATAATATATTGATAAATTTCACATTAATGGATTCAACAAATATTACTTCGCATTTACAGCTTTTTCGTACCAAACATTTGATTACATAATAGCAGGTTAGAAGGTGATTGCACTTCAAAAATGGACCGATGAAAGGAACTAGCTCCTAATTCAAATAAAATTACTCCAACCACTATGTCAAAGATCCAACAGTACCTCTACTTAGGATTTCGGAGGACAATGATCACAGAATCTCCCCGAAGGAACATCTTGCTGATAAACCTATCTTTGTTAACAGCAACAGCTTTCTTTTTTCCTTTTCCAGTCTTGGGCACCTGAAGAATAAACATAAACAACTTTGGTAAGTGAAGTCTTTTGGCACAAGTTTCAAATCCAAGACACATTGCCCTAGGAACCTGAAGAATAAACATAACCAATTTTGGTAACTGGAGCCTTTTGGCGCAAGATACAAATCCAAGACACAATACACATTGTCCCAAAAAGTTGTTTAAGATAGTCAAGAACAAACAAACCTCAGTCCACATTTCTCTAACATTTTCAAGGACCATATTGCAGTGACGATCAAATGCTCTCACACGACCAAGAAGTTTCCTGTTGTTCCTACAGTTGATGAGCACCTAGATCCAGAAAAAACATCTGTAAGATAACATGCACAAAGCTGATACCGTTCCACATACAAAACCGAAGATTGCATCTAATTCTACAGTATTGAAATCTAAGATAAATGAAAAAGTATACCGGCATGAATTTTGAAAGCAAATTGTCAACATAAACAAGGTTCCAGGACAGACTTTATCTCTTTTTTTAATAATTAGAATTAATTAATAAACACAACATAAAGAAAGACATAGTTGTAGGTGCTAAAGTCATTAAATACCTGTGTGTTATTCTTAACACTCATCATCAGGACAGAAAGTGGGCCAGTATTGAACTCCTCTTCCTCATTTTTCCCTTGCTAGAAAAAAGATCCATAGGCAAAAATAAGACATCTTTCATAAAATCTGATAAGCAAATCATACTCACTGGGGACTGATGAGGTCCATTCCTCTATCAAACCAACAAAGAAGGGCATACACTTTTTCACTGCTTAAGCTGGATAATCTACCAATTATACACTCTTTAACTATGTGCTTAATCTGGATAATTTTGAAGCAAAGCACTTTTGACATTGGGAAGGCGAACAAGAAGCAACTCATATGGAAAATGAACAATAAGATTATGTGTATGAATGAACATACCACGAATAAAAGAGGAAATGTCAATAGGATGTCTGTTAAGGGAGAACTACAAAGTTTAGACCTAGCTTCTAGGTTATTCAATATGGTAAAATGAAAAAACTGTCATAACACTTGCGTGAAGGTGGGAGCAACACAACTGCAGAAAATAAAGTCTTCTAATTCAACTAATAATTTTTATACTTGAGAGGTTCTAGTTTTTACTAAAATGATCATCCTAGCTACATTGTTATTTTAAAGTTCTAATTGATTTTGTCTTTTGTTTTATGAGTGGTGAACTCAAACGACTTAACCAAAGACTTGTCAATGTTATGTACTGAAAAAGATTCTACAGATCAAATATATTCTTGTTCTTGCTTTGAAAAGGGAGGTATAAACATATTCTCCATATGATAAAATAAAAGATGTATGGCTAGAAAATTATCAGTTGTAATGTGTAAAGCAAGGATGATGGCTACAAAAAAAAAAGGAAATCTAATCAAATACATGGCATTAAGGTGAATAGAAAGGAAAATGAAAACAAGTACTAAGCAGTAGACAGCCCCTAAAACACAAAATAGTTCACAACACGGACATAAGCCAAGGAAAATATGAGAAAAATAAACAATGAGAGCTGTGTATAGGCAAAACACTTGCAAAGTAAGCTAACTTACAGGGGCATCCTCTTCCATTGGTCGACTGCAAAAGAGCACAAACAGAAAAGAAAAAGGAAAACAATTAGAAACTTCCAATTACTAAAGTAAAAAATCAGCAGGAATAGAGAAACACATCAGCAATGAATAACAAAACACGAGACACTGACAGTTTTTTCTTAATTCTATTTGT
The DNA here is from genome assembly GCA_029582245.1 of Solanum etuberosum. Classification (NCBI taxonomy): domain Eukaryota; kingdom Viridiplantae; phylum Streptophyta; class Magnoliopsida; order Solanales; family Solanaceae; genus Solanum; species Solanum etuberosum. The sequence continues at coordinate 10,950 of JAJONR010005619.1, read as the reverse complement.
ACATCTTACAGCCTTGTTATCCTTGTATTCTAGACAATATAAGGGTTCTATTACTGATGTGCACGGAATAACATAGGTTTTAAGCTTGGATAAAGTAGAGAGTGAACAAAAGGAACTTAACATCAGTAGTAATAAAAGCCTAGTGGAGAAAGTGAATAGTCGAAATTCCAACTTACCCATCTGCCAAGGCAGTGATTTAGCTACAGAAAACCCAATTAGCATAGTTTTTGAACTGCACACAGAACTCAAAAAAGAAACACTCCACGCCTTAACGCCAAGCTAATTGGAGTCAGCTATATCAATCTACTCACTCTAATTCTTACTTCCATTTCAATACTAGTAAATTTACAATCTATACATCCAAAAGTACGTAACACCCAAAAAAAAACCCTACACAAAATTAGTCCAGGAGACGGCTATAATTCTTCAATTTCTTATCTCCTCGTCCAAAAACTTACTTTACCTAGGCAAATTATCTACTACTTTGAAGAAATGTAGTCTAACATTACATAATCTACTAAATGGGTTACTGCAATGACAAGAAAAAACCAAGCAGAGAAAATGCAGAACTTCAAAAGAACAAAGGCAAAGTGTAAAATAGCAGTAAACAATTACCTCATCTTCGATCAAGCAGAAGAAATTGAAGAGCAACAAAAAAAGGGGCAAAAGAGCTAGGGTTTAAAGAGGGTAGAGGGAAAACAGTGCAAAGAAAAAAAAGATTCACGATCGGCGCTCTAGTTCAAGCGAGACTTATGGGCTTGGGCCACTTATACAAACGGATTGCAGCCCAAAATCCTCCAAGAAATTTACGCACAGCAATAATATTTTAAGAGGTCGTTTCGTAGAATGTATAAGAATAGATGTTGAATAAGGTATATTACTAATATTAACTTTAGTTATGTTGAGATTATTTTTTATGTGTTGTTTAATTTGGTATATTAAAAATAAAATGCATTGTATATTTCAATAGTAATTGTTTACAAAAACACCCTCCCTGAATATATTGAAAAGAGTGAAGTATTGAGAACACCTCATTCGCGAGCTATTGATACTAGGGGTGTGCAAAAATCGAACCGACCAATAAACCGAACCGAAAAAAATGTTATTGGCTCATTGCTATTTGGTTATTGGATTAACGGGTTTTATTAAAAAAAATTATTGGGTTATCGGTTTGGTATCGGTTTTTAGTATTGGTTATTGGGTAAACTAATAACCCATTAAGACAATAGTAAGTTACTACTATACCCTTCATAAATATTAAATATTAATAATTTAATATGACTAGACACTATATCAGTACTCTACACTTCACAGGTCATAGTACTTCTACTTCACATAAGAAATTCCATATTATGTTTTGGTTGTAACCTGTTATTGTAGCCTTCGTACTACATCTACTCTTATTGATGCAATTTCTTATTATATTTCTTGTTTCACTATATCAAAGCATTTACAGCTGATTTGCTTGTCTCATTGTATCATGCCAAATTGTTAGAAAAGTGAGAAATCATATTTTATTTTATGAGCATTTTCTTATTAGGTAAATCGAAAATCGAATCATTTTTTACCAAAAACCGAAAACCCGAAAACCGATAAAGAATATCTTAGTGGTTTGTTATTGATTTAGCGTATTGAAAAACCAAAAACCGAACCGATAATACATTAAACCGAACCGAACCGACCGATGCACACTCCTAATTGATACCCTTAAAAATACCTCTCAAGTTGACCAACTAAACTTATATACATCCCCGATACACCATTGATTTGCCATATGACATAGCAAGTGGTCTCAAACTCTTGTACGAATTTGTGACTCTTAAATAAAAGCCGAGAGAAATATTAAAAACACCTCTAAAGTAGGCAAAAATTTAGAGGTGTATTTCACTCATATTGCAAGATCGGGGGTATATTTGAGTTCAGTTAATCAATCAAATGAGTGTTTTTAAGATTGTCAATAGTTCGGAGATGAAACTAATAATTCACATCGAGTTTAGGGACAATTGTGTCTTTATTCATGTTAATGCTTGCATTAGAATCTCTTAAATTGCTAATATCATAGTTTTTCATATATTAGGTATACATAGGATAATTCCAAATAGAATGTATAAGTTGGAAAATTATATCAAACATGACATTAATAATACATAAAGCTATATACATGCATTATTTTATCTAATATATCCTACGAGATGATCCATAAAAATGTAGATAGGAAGGGTTGTTTGGAGGGTATTCATCCAATTTGAAGTTGTGGGTTCAAGTTGTTAAGCCCCAAAAAGAGCACGAGCTTCTAGAGAGATTTTAAAACAAATTAAACATTAAAATATTCTATATGTACTTTTAAAAAATAAAATCACTTTTAGAAAATTCTATTAATATAATTTGTTTTAAATTTTTTAATTGAATTATTATACAATAATCTCTAAAATATCTCTTTTAATCAAGTTAAAATATGAATATTAATTTCTTAATTTTTCTCTCAATCACTAACAAGTTAAATGAACTTTTTATCTTCAACTCATCCCACCCGCATAAAAATATATGTGCCATTGGGAGATACATAATAACAAATTTTAATGTAAGATAATACCCACCCTACATCCTGTTTATTTTTATTTGTTTGTTAATGTTTGATAAATTAATTGTTTTAGATCAATTTAAGTTTTACTTTAATAGCGAAAACAAATATTTTCTTGATAATATATGGGTTAAATATTTTACTATTAACTAAAATATTACTTTAATAGTTTAAATCAGTTTATTCATATGAATTACGATGGATCATCTATATAATACATCTTTGGAAGGGGAACCTTGGGTAAGGTAGATTTGTCTCTTTCACTTAGATTAGGGGTTTGAATCGTGAAAACAACTTCTAATGTCTGCATTAGGATAAACGGTTTATATGGGATGTGATGTAAACAGTTTATCCTAATGCAGACATTAGAAGCTATTCATGTGCGGTCTTTTCTCGAATCTCGTTAACACGTGATGTTTTATGCCCTCGAGTTGTCCATCTAGTTATTAATTATCTATGTGTTCCATCATTTTATCATCTACTTAGGTGTTAATCTACTTCATTAAACCATTTTACTTGGTGTATTATAGATTGATTCTTTTTGGATCAATTTAATGTTATATTCAATTTATACATAACCTGATTTTGTCAAAATTAGTACTATAAAAGGGAGGGGAAATGAAAGGAAGAAACAAAAAGGAACAAGACTACCAAGTATAACCATCATTGAGCAACAAGTTTACAGAAACATTAAAGATATCATGAATAACTTGAGATTTTGCATCTTACAATATCTGGAAAACATGTTATTTTCCACTTCCCTCATAAATAATACTAGTAACATTTACGTCACTGTAACGCGAATGAACAAATGAAGGAGATGCAACACGCCATATCTATCGATCAAGTTTCTACATAGATGAATGATGATGCATCCGACGTCCTTTCCATCCACACAGATAATTAGCTTGTGGACGTGTTCTCTGTGGTTTTGTTTCTTTCATTGTTATAGGTGAAGAAATTGTGTGCATCTCATATGGAGGAGTAGATGTTGCTCGACAAACTGATCTCTCGATTAAACTAGCATCATCAATATTCTCTCCATTTCGCTTGTCAAGCCATGAGATGATATCTGAAAAGACGATTTCAATGTTTTCTTCTGGCTCACCATATGTCAAACCGTGCCACATTCCTGGATAGAGTTTTATAGTCCTGTCCTTGCTACTCGCTTGCTCGTATAAAGCCTTGCTGATTTCTGGATCAGTTACTATGTCTGCTTCCCCATGTAACACTAAAAATGGTAGAGTGACCTGTCGAAACAACAGAACGAATTTAAAATTTTCAACTACACAACATTTCCAGTTTCCATTTTGCCGGAATGATTCATTTTTTGTTTACAGGGAAGACGGTTAAGTAATAGTTACCTCGTGCAAACTTTCCTCAAGGTGCATGCTGGTTCTCAGCATTTCCAAAGCTGTCTTTAGTCTTGGCTTTGCCTGATAAATTAACTTGTTCCCGCGTACCTATAGTTGCAAAATGACAAGAAATGGACATCATTTTTTTGATGGAGGACAAGAAATGGACGCCGCACATCATTAATACTTGGAAGCTAGCAAATGTTGCATATTAACTTAACGATTAACCTCACCTCTTCCCTTTTAGCAGGTTCCTTGAAGGCCGAATCAATGACATCCTTTGTCGGGACTATTTTCCATCTTGGTATTACATCCTCCACTTTAGTTAGTAAGCTTATAACAATCGGATGTGGCTTCACCTTCTCAGATATCTGATGATTTTTGCAATGTGAATTAGCAACACCATAACCGACTTCGAAAGGTCCCTCAATACTAAATGCAAGCAATAAAGCATATCGATTACAGTAAATGTGCCAAGACAGAAAATCTTAATTGGTCTACCTTACACATCGGTGCAACCAGAAGAGCACCATGCCAAAAGGAAGGATCCTTCTTGTGTGTTAAAAGAGCCACGGCCCCTCCCATCGACTCCCCATACAGAAACCGTGTTTTCTCTCTATACTCCTCCTGGGCTGATTTTCAAGAGAACGGGCATTTTAGCAAGAGGATAACAAGTATGTGAAGCTTTTTAACAATTGTAAGTTGTAATCATACCTATCAGGCTGAAAAATATTCAACTTAAATAAAGCTACTCCGAAAAAATCCCAAGAGAATGGAAAAAGGAAAATCAAAGATAGATTATTTGTCACTGTGACAGCTTCTGAGGTCATGTGGTATATACATTTAACTGATAAACAGTGAGGGTTAGACTACTTGTGAACCAAGGGGGCATTTGGTAGCTTACCGCAAACTGACTTGAAAAACTCGCTGCAGTCGTTGACAATGTTGTCAAACTTTTTGATGTAACAGCGGGCACCCGCTGACCGTCCATGTCCTTCATAATCTATTCCAAACACCGCGTATCCATTATTTGCCAGCTTTGTCCCAACACCTATCCATAATAGTACAATATCTATGTTAAGTTGGATCTATGCCACGAGCTTTCACAATTCTATTGTGCACAAGAAAGAGCACTAATGTATTGGCACAGGCAGGCATAGATAGCAATTGTGTAAGACTTTCCTTAGGTAAATGGGGCTAGACAAAATTACAAAGTTGATTTCTCGTATAGTCACTCAACTAATAATTATTATCTAAGACAATTACCATCGTTGTTGAAGAAAATTGAAATCAAGAATAAAAACGACTTTTTGAGATAATAACTATAAGTTGAGTGACCATATGAGAAATCAACCAAAGATTCCTCCAAGAATTAGTTGAACCACTCATGACAAATGGATTGAGCAATGTCAAACACTGTAAAGTCACAACAGTATTCAGTTATGTGTATAAGGTAATTTTCCCATCTCCAAGTCCCACCTACCGTTCTTTTTATGAGAAACAGAAATAGAAGGAAAATCAAATGTTTGATGACACATCATTTGTCAACAGAAAAAACTTGGTAGAGGTTAGAGAAAGAGTGCTAAAACTCAATGTGGGCCGGGGCAGGATAAAAGAACTCCAAAATAGACTAGCAGCTAAAATGCCCTGGTCCAAGAATAAGAAAACCAGAAGCTTTTCTCACTGGAAGCCAAGTTGAACAGGTCAAGTAACATTTCAGTATATCTTTTTTCATGATGGTCGTGTCGGAGCTACTTTACACGCACCTCGACTATTCTTCCGGCACCTACTACCTCAAACCAACACAGGTACCAGGTAACTATGTATGTCAAGCAACATTTCAGAATATATTTCATTTTTCTTGTTTACTTTTTTCTTTTGAATAATCAAAGTTTTAAAGTTAGTTGACTCTTAAATGATTTCAGATGTACCTATCATACTTACCTACCATTAAAATCTATGTTGTGTTTTAAACTTCTATTATTTGACTTGTTTAGCTGAATTCAAAGTGTCCCACAAATTTTGATGTGTGAAGCAATCTTTCCTTGAGGTTACTTATAGGCCCCAACTAATTTGCTAACCTAATTAATCTATCAAACTACCAAAATAGGACTTTTAATTTAATGTTTCTCAATAGTCAGTCAGCCACCCTACCAGCAAGCCATTAATCCTCCTTATTTTAGTAGACAAACAATTAAGTTCCAAGATAGCTGTTAATTAGCAAATTAACCAAAAAAAGGACAAGAAACAGACCAATCATGCAGCTGGAAATCATATTAGGATGTTATTTAAGGGTGAAAATTACTTTGTTTCAACAAATCTATAGTACCTTCAGTATGAGAGGAACAGCAGTGTTAGGTGAGTTTTTAGTCTGACCATTAAATTTGAGAACCATTTTTCATTGCATCTTTAACTACTAGCTCTTAACAATTACATTATTTTATAGCACCAATAATTGTGCCATCAAAAAAAGATAATCTTGTATAATGATATACCACAACCAGATGAACATAATGCACATAATGCCAAGATAGCTAACATAAAACTCCGCTTCAATCTCAAGCAAGACAGGTTGGCTAAATGAATCCTCTTCACTGTCCGTGTCGCTCTATTTTAAGCTCATCTTTATCGAATATAATACAACATAGAAATAAAAAAGTACTAGAAGTTCTCAATAAAATAGGTGAATGATAAGATATGGGCACCAACTGAAACTCCTCTAAATTATTGTATTCAGCCAACAGTTCACAAATATATAAAAAAAAAAAATTTAAAAAGATATTATAAGATAAGAGACATAAATTTTACTGGTATGGTTGGTCACCTAAAATGAATATTGCAAGTGTAGCAGGAAAATGGGCCATATTGTACAACACTAAAAATTAAGGTCACCTCACCACATAAATGGACCCCCAAAACTAACGAGGATAGTGGTGGAGTGCTAAGTGTTACTTCATTCTTAACTAGAGAAGTATCCTAGATACGGAGTAGCCTTTATTAAGAAGCGTTTTATCCCTATTGTGAGACTTTCTTACGCGAATCCAGATTTAATCGGGCTTCAATGTTGATACCGGACGAGAAATTAAAAAAAAAAAAAATGGACCCCAAAGGTACAAAAAGTGGGTTCCTTTTTCACTGTTACTCTGTGACAAACTCAACAGGAAGAAGAAAAAGAAGGTAGTAAAAGTAAAACAATCTCTTGAATGACTATACAGCAAGTCACGAGAGGTAGGAGGAAAAAGTTATGACATGCATTGATGGCACCAGAAGCCGATACAAGATTTAAACTTTATGCGTTCAAACTTCAACTACGAATTCATATTCACTATTTATTACATGTCAAAAGTATTGAATTCATATGAACCAGATTATCCATCCAAACATTAAAACCACAAGGAATACAAACATTTCTACAGAAAAGTTGGCCATGAAAGTGAAAACAGATTAAAAGAGGAAACATTTATTACTGTACCTCTCATGAATCTACTGCATTCCATGCCATAGCCTACAACAACATCATTAATCAATTTGTTAAATCAAATTTCAACAAAAACCAAAAAAACACCAAAAGAAAGAAAAAAAAAATACAAACCATGGCAAAGGAAAACAAGGGCTTTTGGAGAAGAAAAGGGCAACCATCTACAAGTGAAGAGTTGTACACCTCTTGAATTCCTTATAAATACCTAATGCCATTGATGTAAAGACACAATTTTTATTAAGAAAAACACCATATTATACAAAGTAAAGAAGAAAAATATGCATGCTCATTGAAGAAAAAATCAAAAATAACCAAAACCCACCTCATGATATTCAACACCCATTGTATATTTTCAGAAAAAAGAACCAAACCCCAACTCAGAAATGTGATTCAACATTCATGGGTAAGTGACAGATCTGTGTATTATGGCCTTATGGGTGCAAATTTTTTTTGTAGAAAGAAGGAAACAAACAGAGAAAAAGTGATTCTTGATATGATGAAAGTATAGTAAGATATTCAATTCTTGGAAAACGGGGAGAGGGATAAAGTGGACCTGAGAAGTTGGAATATATACAGAGAGATATAAATAGATAATATAAGATAGGATGAGGAGGGTATAAGATTGTAAAGTTAAGATTTTTTTTTCTTTTTATGAAGGAGATGTGTATTTTTGATGTTTTTTTTTTTTTTTCATTTTGGGTTTATATTTACATCGAAGTTTGATTAAATTAAAATTTTGCGTCTAAAAATCTCATATTAAGGATAAAATGGTTTCTAATAAAAATGATTTTGTACTCAGAAAGACTCGAACTCAAAATCTCTTTGTATTCATAAAAACTCAAATTCAAAACTTCTAATTTAGAATTAAGTAAAAATGACTCTATACTAAAAAAGACTCGAACTCGAAACATTTTTGTACTCGAAAAGATTTGGACCCAAAACCTTTTTATACTCAAAAGACTCAAATTCAAAACCTCTAATTCAGAATGAAGTAAAAATGAATCTATACTCAAATAGACTTGAAAATCGAAATCTTTTTGTAAAAACTCAAACTCAAAACTTCCAAAAAAAAATGAAGTAAAAATAACTCTATACTCAAAAAAGACTCGAACTCAAAACATGTTAATAAGTGTATTTTGGTTTTGATTGATAAAGGAAGCTTTCAAATTTGTGAGGTAACGTGGCTGACTGGCTAAGCCCATCCCTTTGCTCTTCTCCAGAATTTTAGATTTCTATCACTATTAAACATACATACGTGTAAACATTTTAATTCTCACCAACTAGATCATGGTATAATGGTTCAACTGATTTATCTTTAATTAAAAAAATTTGATTCGAGCCTTGGAAGCATCACCTCCGAATGAACTCTGCAGAGCACGATCCAAATTTAATTGGAATTTTAATATGGGCTTTGAACACCGAATGAAAAAAAAAAGATATTTTAATTCTCTCATTTAAACACTTCAATTTATAAAAGAATTAGGTGTTACATTTTGATTGTTAGTTAAATATTTAGATATTGATTAGGTATTTAAATTTGAGTGTCTAGTTATATATATGATCATAAAAATTTCTTCTAATTAAGAGAAACATAGGTAATAGTTTTGTCATTTGATCACACGTGTTCTTATTTCTTATTAGGATTAAAACTCTTCTTCATTTGTTTGAAATTCTATCGTCCATTTCATTATCCATGGGATAGAAAATTGTATAAAAAAAATACATTAAGGATATTCCCTTAAAATATACGTCCTCCTGTTGTAATTTTATTATTTTGGGCGAAACATCAATCCATTGAGCATATAATTTTTTATAATACTCTGAAGGATATTCAGAGTTGGACCATATAAAGTCCATCACTGGCAAAATCAGTTTGGTATATATTGTTTGAAAACATTTGAACATATTTTGATACACCACGAATGCCTCTTATTAGCATTCTCATATAATAAAGCTTTATTAAAGCTCTCAATGTAATCCCAGTAATTAAACTTAACAGCTATTTTTTTATCCGGATGGGTGTATTCCCGTTCCTTCATCGTGCTGATTCCCCATTCTTCTGGGGTAAATATCTTTTTTATAATAATTTTTGAAAAGTTATAAACTTTTTTAGTATTTGTTGGGTAAAAATGTTGGAATTCAGCAGACCCAATGGATGAGACTATAATCTCATAATGCATTTTGTATTTGTATGTTGGAACAGCATATGATGCCGTATCAAAATATCTCGTCATGATTTGCCAAGGATCCTCTCTCCATTGTAAATCCATTGGCTCAAGAAGAAGTATTACTTCATCTTTCTCATTCTTATCATATATCTCAATGTTTTCACTTGCTTCGTCATTGACGACTGTAGAATATGACGGTGGTGCATTGTTCTGAGGTTGTCTTGATTGTATGAAATATATTAATTCTTTATACATTGGGTGTTCGGTATTAATTCCCGATATACCTGTAGAAGCTCCTGCAATGTTTGAGGCTATTAGTCTCTGATTTTCTAACTGAGCCAAAATATTGTTTCTGCTCATGGGTATTTTTCCTCTTCCTCTTCCTCTATTAGAGGAAGAACTTCCAGATGGCCGCATTATTCTATATTCAGGAAATAAAGAATTATTAACTCAAATATTCTCTAGTAAGAAAATCGGGAAGACTATTATTTGTTCCCTTTTTATAATGTATTTCAAAATCGAATGGTGCTAATAAAGCTTGCCATCTTGCAAACATTTGTTTAGAAATATCATGTTTTACATCTTTATTAAAGATGAATTTAGCTGCTTGACAATCAGTTTTTATGATAAACTTTTGATTATATAAGTCCCCCTGGAATTTTAAAACACCTTTGATTATAGCCAAAATTTCTTTAGCTACAGTAGCATAATTTTTCTGACTATTATTCCATTTCCCATAATAGAATTGTATAAGGTATTCTTGCCTTTCAGCAGGAGAAATTTGTTTTAAAATTCCCCCATAGCCAATATCAGAGGCATCTGTCTCCACTATCTTTTGCCAATTCGGATTGGCCAAATTGAGACATGGTAGGTTATTAACCTTTGTCTTAATGTGCTTGACTTCTTTTGTATGATTATCAGTCCAAGCTTTAGGACTTTTTCTTAGTCTATCATATAATATAGCCGTGTCTTTAGCTAGATCCTTTATAAAAGGAGAAATGTAATTTAAACTTCCCAAGAATCGTTGAAGCTGAGTTTTATCAGTAATAACGTCAGGAAATTTAGAGGCAAACTCAATACTTCTGTGAATGAGAATAATTTTTCCTTTTTCAATATTATGACCCAAGAATCTAACATTGGTTTGGAAAATATGCATTGTTGGTCTAGATATAACCAAACCATTTTGAATAATAATTTTCTTAAATAGATCAAGATGTTTAAAATGCATTTCTAAGGTTTTTGAGAATACTAAAATATCATCTATATATACATGATAAAATTGCTAAAAGGGTTAAAAATATCATTCATAATTTTTTGAAATTCAGAAGGGGCATTTTTTAACCCAAAAGGCATAACATTCCACTCATA
>JAJONR010005618.1:0-71308 GCA_029582245.1 Solanum etuberosum | reverse complement strand
GTCTTTAAAACATTTAACAAAATAAATGAACAGACTTCTGAAACTCTACTGTCTATCTATGAAGCCTCTAAATGACAAAGATGGAAGTCGGGACAAGACCCACGACATCCTAACAACTGATATAACTGAAAGTACAAGTGGAAACCTCCGGAAGCAAGGAGGCTCACCATAGCTAACTCGAACTCCATGTGGTATCAACGAAGCTCCTGTTGATGACCCTGAATACATGTATCTACATTATGAAATGATGCAGGCCAAATGGCTCAGTACGTGGAATGTACGAGCATGTAAGGGGAATTCTATAGCATAAACATAAGCTTGAACTTGATAAAAAGGAAACATACTTACCTCCTCTCAACTCACTCAACTAAACTCAACTCAAGAATAAGAAACATAGTTCAACTCAATGATAAGATATTCATGTAACACCCCAGAAATTTTAAATTATCTTATTCTTTCAAGTTTTTCAAGAGTTAAACTAAATAAACTTTGATCAATAATTTAGAATTAATTATGTTTTGATCATCATATGAAAAGTATTGCAACTTATAGTATTTTACTTACAATTTTTAAATTTCTAAAGTTCAATTTTAAAATATTGAAATGATCTTATCAAATTTAGATCTGAATCAGTTAAACTCACTATCGAGAAACAAACATAACAACTGTTTTGAGATCGAATAAGCATGTGACTATTTCATGAATAAAAATAGTTATTATAGACCAAAAAGGTTCCACAAAAGTCAGGCCTTAGTAATTACTCTACACATCCATTTCCACACTATGCAAGTAAATAATAGAACCAAGAAAGTCAACTCACAAGTTATTATTATTCACATTGCCTATTATTTTTGGAATATATATAAACTTCCTTACATATCAACATTGTCAATAGAGTGAAGGAACTTTAATTTGCATCATGAATTATTATATACTTGTGTTGACATTGATTTTTCTCTATACTCTAGCAAAATTGTCCAGTAGGGGCACCAAAAAATTTCCACCAGGGCCATCACCATGGACAATTATTGGAAATCTTCACTTGTTAGGTACAAAACCCCATGTATCACTAGCCAATCTTGCAAAAAAATATGGTCCAATTATGAGATTAAAAATAGGACAAGCAACAATAGTGGTCATTTCTTCATCAATCATGGCAAAACAAGTTCTTAAAAAACAAGACTTAGCCTTTTCTACTAGATTTGTTCCTAATGTAGTTCAAACACAAAACTATTGGAATTTTTCTGTGGTATGGCTTCCTGTTTGTCCTCAATGGAGAACAATTAGGAGAATTTTGAACACAAATATCTTTTCTTACAAAAGGCTTGATGCAAATCAACATCTAAGGTCTCGAAAAGTTGAAGAATTGATTGCTTATTGTGAAAAATGTAGTCAACAAGGTGAAGCTTTGAATGTAGGTCATGTTGCTTTCAAGACTCTTACCAATATGCTGTCAAACACCCTTTTCTCCAAGGACTTGGTTGACCAATTATCGGATTCAAAGGTAGGCTTGTTTTGATTTTTTTTCTTTTGTATTGAATGATGCATTAGATATAACTATTTTCAAAATTTAAAGGTCGAGTTGAAGGACGCGATGGATGACTTCATACATGAGGCTGGTAAGATCAACCTAGTGGATTTTTTTCCGATACTAGAAAAGATTGATCCTCAAAGAATGAGGTATCACGGAAACATCTATATTGGTAAGTTGTTTAAGCTTTTTGATGATTTGATAAATGAGCGACTGGAGGAAAATAAAACGAACCATGAAGAAAAGAGTGATGTTTTGGAAGCGCTTCTCAACCACAGTGCACAAAATCCCAAAGAGATCGATCAAAATCATAAAAAATCCATGTTCCTGGTTCATGCTCTTCTCTTTTATTCTTTTAATTATTAAATATGCTAGTTTTTTCAAGTTTATCTAAGAGAATTATAAAACGTTACAGGACTTAATTGTTGGTGGTACTGATACATGTACAATTACAGTAGAATGGGCAATGGCAGAAATACTAAGACAACCAGAGATTATGAAGAAAGCCCAAGCTGAGCTTGCACAAGTCGTTGGAAAAGGAAAACTGATAGAGGAAGTTGATGTATCCCGACTCCCTTACTTGCAATTTATCGTCAAAGAAACATTAAGAATGCACCCACCATCTCCATTCTTAGTCCCCCGCAGAGTAGACCAGGATGTTGAATTGTGTGACTATATCATCCCCAAGGGTTCACGAGTACTAATAAACGTGTGGGCGATTGGTCAAGATTCTACTTTTTGGGAGGACCCTTTGGTGTTTAAACCTGAGAGATTCCAGAGTTTAAAATTAGATGTGCGAGGAAAAGATTTTGAATTGATTCCATTTGGTGCTGGTCGAAGAATATGCCCTGGCTTGGCACTTGCATTGAGAATGGTCCCGGTAATGTTAGGCTCGATGTTGAATTCGTTCAATTGGAAACTTGAGTCTGGCATTGAGCCAGACATGGAGGAGAAATTTGCTCTCATGATCTTAGCCAAAACTCATCCTTTGCGAGCTATCCCATCTCCACTTTGATGTTGTCGGCTGGTCAATAAATACTCGAGTTTACACCAAATAATGTCAGATGGTATGATGTAAACATTGAGTGCGAGTAAGTTTTATCATTTTCTTTAAACCATAGGAGAATAAAAGTAAGAATACAATGTGTTGAAGCATATCTATCACTCAAATTCGATGTCTCTGTTCGCTCAATTTTGTTATATCTATTTGCTCAATTTAGAAAAAAAGAAATACATAGTTAGAAACAAATAATCATTTTATTTAAAGAATATTTTTTTTGAAAAAAAATACGAAGTATATATATAAAAAAAAGAGTAATACAATTAAAACTAAAAAAAGAAGAAGATTATATTAATTATGTGAAAATTAATAGTTGAAAAATACCCTACTTAAAAAAGTAACAAAAGAGAGTAAATGGGATTTAATCACTTGACAAAAAGGAGTAAAGACCAACTCTCAATTAATGCAACACTCAATCTCTTTTGAACATGAGTGCCTTAAGATAATAGTAGCATAGGCGGCCCACATGTATAGGTGGGGCACGTGTATATGTTGACTTCAAAAAAATCATGTGTATATGTGTATATTTATCTTGAGAAGTTTATATGTAACTAACTATGTAATAGTGTATCCATATATAGAGAGCTCAAAAGTGTACCTTGGGTCACTGGTAGGGGTGTCAAAAGAATATGAAAAACCGATCGAACCGATTTATACTATTGTTCCAATAATATCATGGATTTTTATTTAAGTTTATAACCGTCCCGAACAATTGGGATGGTCTTTTTAATTTATGAAAAAGTCAAAAAATTTCCAAACCGAATCGAATAATCTTACATGTATGTAAATGTATTTTATATATCAACAATATGTAAAATGTAATATATAAATATATTTTATAACATTTTTCAAATAGAAATATAACCTAGGTCCTAAATCTCTAGTGACTAGACGACTTTGGATCTTTGCTCTTTAATTAGTCTTTACTTAATTAAGTTTAAAATTAAAAGATATAGTAATATATACTCTATCAAACAATACAACAAAATCTATTCAAACACTCCTATTAAATATTTAAGATCAAACAATAATACGGCAACAATGTTTTACATTCTTGTCTTTTTGGTGAAGAATTAAAGTGCTTCTTCAAGAATATATATGTGAAAGATATATATTACTAGTAGTGTATTTTGAGGTGATATTTTAAAAGTGAAAAAAAAAAACCGTTTGCTGAGTGGGATTGAAGTGATTAAATCCCATTCTCTCTCTTTTGATACTTTTTTAAGTAGGGTATTTTTCAACTATTAATTTTCACATAATTAATATAATCTTCTTTTTTTTAAGTTTTAATTGTATTACTCTCTTTTTATATAATATACTTCGTATTTTTTTTTCAAAAAAAAAATTCTTTAAATAAAATGATTATTTGTTTCTAACTATGTATTTTTTTTTAAAGCAAATCTTCCTAACTTACTTAAAATTCTATTTATTTTAGCTATATAAATAGAAAATTTAATCAAAGTAATGAAATTCAAATGGTTATTTTTATAAATAAGAAAAAGTTGTATACAAATCTATTTGTCCTAAAATCAGTATAACCAACAAAATTAAGAAAGTGTTGATACAATTAGATTAAGCTAATAAATATGATGTTCAGTGTATCTAATTAAATTGAGCAAATAGATATAACAAAATTGAGCGAATGATGCGTTCACCCACTTGCACGCTTTCTTGCAAGCACAAAATTCTTAGTTCGCCCGCTATCACACTTGCATCCTCTGTATTACCGCGGCTGCTGGCACAGAGTTAGCCGATGCTTATTCCCCAGATACCGTCATTACTTCTTCTCCGGGAAAAGAAATTCACGGGTCAGATACATCGAATTTGAACAACATGTATAACGAATTTGAGTGATAGATATTGTATTGGAGTTCTCTTTCATGTTTTAAGTAACTTAAGGTATATTTATCCAAATTTTATTTCCGCATAAAAAGTAGAATTTCTCAATAACATTTCAGACTGTAATAATTAAATGTTTATACTTCAATAGTGGTAAAAAAAAGATAGTGTAACACCCCAGAAAATTTTTGAACTAAAACTCGAATCATCCTTCGTAGTGAGTAGGATTTTACCGAGAAATTTAAAATTTTCTTAAGTGTTAAGGTCACTAGATGTAGCACGTTGAGTTCCAAAAAGAACTAAATTGGAAATAGCAAAATCTGAAATTTTGCAAGTTATGCTTAAGTTATGAGTTTTGAGTCAACTTCAAATGACCATAAATTTTAGTACAGGATAAGTTAGGTGGGCTACAAGCTTTCTAATGAAAGGTCTTTGAATTATCTTTCCAACGCCATCGAGTTTGCTAAGTTTCGAGTTCGAATGAGTGAGATATGCCCTTTTGAAGTCAGGCTGTCCAATTAAGGGATAAAACGGCAAGCCGCAAGGGCTCATGCGCCTTTGTGCCTTTTGTTTCATCCAAAACTTATTTGCTGTTTTGAAATTTTTATTAAAAAAAAATTACTCTTGGTCAAATGCCCTCCATGAATAATAATCAAATATGACACAAATATATTTATAAATATAAAATATGGTTCGCAACGAAGGTGGTGAGTCACTAGTGTTTTCCCTTGTCAGTTTTCTAATTTTTAAATGTATGACACATTAAGATGGGGAGACTTTTTTTTATAAAAAAAATGTATTACACACCCACACACCTATATTATTGGATTCCTCTACACTTTGTATTTGCAAATAGCATAATGGATTACTATACACTTGTGTTTGGATCAGTTTTTTCTTTATATTCTAGCTAATTTATCCAGCATAGGCACCAAAAAACTTCCACCAGGTCCATCACCGTGGCCAATTATTGGAAATCTTCACTTGTTAGGTGCAAAACCTCATACATCACTAGCCAATCTTGCAAAAAAATATGGTCCAATTATGAGTTTAAAACTAGGACAAATAACAATAGTGATCATTTCTTCATCAACCATTTCAAAACAAGTCCTCAAAATTCAAGATCAAGCTTTTTCAACATATAGATTTATTCCTAATGCCATTCAAGCACACAACTATTGCAAATTCTCTGTGGCATTTCTTCCTGTATGTCCTCAATGGCGAACGCTTAAGCGAATCTTGAACAAAAATATCTTCTCTTCCAATAGTCTTGATGCAAATCAACATCTAAGGTCTCAAAAGGTGAAAGAATTGATTGATTATTGTACAAAATGTAGTCAACAAGGTAAAGTTGTGGATATAGGTCAAGTTGCTTTCAAGACTAGTCTCAATTTTTTGTCAAACACCCTTTTCTCCATGGATTTGGCTGACCCTTTTTCGGATTCAAAGGTAGAGTTGAAGGAAGTTTTAAAGAATATTATTGATGAGATGGGGAACCCTAACCTAGTGGATTTTTTAACACCTATACTTGAAAAGATTGATCTTCAGGGAATAAGGCGTCGCACAACCATTTATATTGGTAAACTGTTTAAGCTTTTTGATGGTTTGATCAATGAGCGATTGGAGGAAAAGAGAAGGTTTCAAAGTGAAAAAGGTGATGTTTTGGATGTGTTTCTCGATATATGTGAAGAAAATCCTGAAGAGATCAATCATAATTACATCAAATCCGTATTTTTGGTTCGTGCTCTTTTCTGATTAGTTAATGAGTTTAAGTTATATATATCATCAATCATCAATATTTCCTCTTCATTTATTGACTTTATCCTTTATTTCCCCCGAAAGTTAAAATTATTTTAGAAAAGTTTCCATGTTCTTAGCATTTAAAGAAAAAAAATGTTATTGTGACGAAGTGATCTATACCTAATAGTTTCTTTATATTATTGATATCTATTGCTGGGGTGTTATAGACTTTGATATATGTACAAATGTTATAGGACCTACTTGTGGCGGGTACTGATACAACCACAAGCACATTGAAATGGACAATGGCAGAAATACTTAAACAACCTGAGATTATGAAGAAAGTTCAGGCTGAACTTACAGAAATTATTGGTAAAGGAAAATCAATAGAAGAAGTTGATGTTTCTCGACTCCCTTACTTGCAATGCATAATCAAAGAAACATTAAGATTACACCCATCTGCTCCGTTCTTGGTCCCACGCAAAGTAGAGCAAGATGTTGAATTGTGTGGTTACATTGTCCCAAAGGGCTCACAGGTATGGTAGTAAAGTTATCTCAATTAGGGTACATCCCAAGTGATTAGTTCATCTTATAATTACATTTTGAAAAAGTTGTTTTTATGAAATTTCATCATTTATTATAATTTTGCCTTTTGTTGACTTGTCCAAACATAAACGAGCATGTCGGCCTATTTGACACTCTTATTTATAGGTTCTAGTCAATGTGTGGGAGATTTGTCGAGATTCTACTTTTTGGGAGGATCCTTTAGTGTTCAAACCTGAGAGGTTTTGGCATTTGAATTTGGACGTGCGAGGGCAAGATTTTGAACTGATCCCATTTGGTGCGGGCCGAAGAATATGCCCTGCCTTGCCACTCGCATTGCGAATGATTCCAGTCATGTTGGGCTCACTCTTGAATTCCTTCAATTGGAAACTCGAGGCAGGCATTGAACCAGAAGACTTAGACATGGAGGAGAAATTTGGTTTAGCTTTAGCCAAAGCCAATCCTTTGCGAGCTATCCCATCTCCTCTTTGATGTTTCTCGGACTATATGATTTAGTTGGGTGGTTTACGAGATTGATCTTGTAGATGGTGGCTCTTGACTTCGCTTGTCCACGGGTAAATTGACTTTTGAATTTCAAATTTTACCCCTAGGTCAAGTGAAGGTCAAAAATTAGAGATCACCAATTTCCAAGGTCATTAATAGGGCAATTTATTAATTAAAGTTTTTGTTATTTTTTTATGACAAAATGAAGAATAAAAATGTAAGCAATATAAACTCTTGCCTGCTTTCCTTTTTCCTTTATCTTCGGAACACGAAAAAAATTATTGACATTCCTTTTTGAAACAAACGAATAAGAAAAAAGTGTCACATATATTGAGATAAACTAAATTATACTATTTATATTTGATCAAAATCATTTTTATATATACATTGTGAATGTTGAACCCTTTAACATTTTCATGTTTGATTTTTATATTTCAAACCTCATAATGAAAATTAACATTTCGCCAATATCAATAACTACACATTAATTATTAGAAATAAGAAAATTATTATTATTATTATTATTATTATTATCTTGTTACCGCCGTTGAAATAAGTAAGTGTCATACAAATCAGGAACCAATCGTCACAAAGATCCGAAGAACTATAGGTGGAATTAAAAAATAACTATTAATTCAGAAGTCAAATATGGTTTGCTAATTATTTTTAATAATTATTAAGTCTCTGTACATTTTTTCAATCTTGATATTATTTTTATATTCCATGACAAATATAGTTTGCTAACAATTTAAATAATTATAAAGTCAATAATATATCTCCCGTCGATATAGAAATAGTGATGGACGATAAGTCGTGTGATTATTTTTTTCTTCTTCTTAAATTAGTGAATGGAAAGTTTGTGGGCCTAAAATCGCTCGATAAAATTTAAATTTACTAATTTAAGTATCCTCAAATTTCAAGTTCCAGTTGGCTAGTTGATATCTTCTCTAAAAACATGCGCAAAAATATTTATCGATAATTTTATCTTATTGCCACACACATAAAAAGATTGTAGTCGTTATTATAAACGTCTATCTAAACTAGTAAAATTAATTGTGCTTCGTAAAGTATGACTATGAAAGAACTATAGGAAAATTGATTGATTTTTAGCAGCGGAGAATGTTGATTTTTTTTTAGAGTGGGACTTGTTTTGAAATATTTTCTTTGAATTATAAGGACATTTAAAATGGGATGGTGGGAATATAAAAATATTAATACTAACAGCATGGGTGGTCATGATTTGACTTGTTCATTATTGGTGTTTTGATTTTTAAATGTATGATATATATTGAAATTTGGATTCCTCTACTTTATTATTACTAACAAAAGAGGAAAGTATACAATCACATTTCAAATTTTGGTCATAATGGATACAGTCTACACTTGTGTTTGGATCAATTTTTGCCTTGAGTTTACTTTGTATTATAGCAAAAATATGGAGTAGAGGCAATAAAAAACTTCCACCAGGGCCATCACCATGGCCAATAATTGGAAATCTTCACTTGTTAGGTGCAAACCTCATGTATCACTAGCCAATCTTGCAAAAATATATGATCCAATTATGAGATTAAAAATAGGAAAAGAAACAATAGTGGTCATTTCTTCATCAATCATGGCAAAACAAGTTCTTAAAAACCAAGACTTAGCCTTTTCTACTAGATTTATTCCTAATGCTCTTCAAGCACACAACCATTACAAATTTTCTGTGGCATGGCTTCCTGTTTGTCCTCAATGGATTGAACACTAACCTCCTCTCTTCCAATAGGCTTGATGCAAATCAACATCTAAGGTCTCAAAAGGTGAAAGAATTGATTGCTTATTGTGAAAAATGTAGTCAACAAGGTGAAGCTTTGGATATAGGTCATGTTGCTTTCAAGACTAATCTCAATTCGTTGTCAAACACCCTTTTCTCTAAGGATTTGGCTGATCCTTTTTCGGATGAGTTGAAGGATGTTATCTGGGGTGTCATGACTGAGGTAGGAAAGCCTAATCTAGTAGATTTTTTCCCTATACTTGGAAAGATTGATTTTCAAGGAATCAGACGTTAAGAATGCATCCACCAGTTCCATTCTTGGTTCCGCGCAAAGTGGAGCAAGATGTTCAATTGTGTGATTACATCATCCCGAAGGGTTCACAGGTCTGTGTGACAAAGTTAAATTGACGAAAATATGACTTGTCCAATCTGCTCAAGTTTGGACAGTAGGGCTGAGCATATTGTCATGATGGGTCAATTAGGACACAACACAAGTCAGTCCATCTAAAAGTTGAATTAATTTGAGCTAAATATGTGTTATATTCCAAATTGACCCATAAGAAAATTTGTCAAAGTAATTTTTATAAAAAGACTTTTTTGTTTGATTTGTTAGATATTTCTGTATTAAAGAAACAAAAAATCTTTAGTAATTATATAGGTTACAAAAAAAATATAATTGGTTAGAGTTGAAAGTTAGACTATGACTCATTGTATAGTCTATCTTGGTCCAGACAACTTTTTGACTGGACCTATTTATTGATTAATTAACCTTTTTTGTCCATCAAAATATAATCTAACTCACTCATTTGATGTCACTCCTTATAGGTACTAGTCAATGTATGAGCAATCGGTCGAGATTGTACTTTTTGGAAGGACCCTTTAGTGTTCAAACCCGAGAGATTTTTGAGTTCGAATTTAGACATGCAAGGACAAGATTTTGAATTAATTCCTTTTGGTCCTGATCGAAGAATTTGCCCTGGCCTGCCACTAGCATTGAGAATGGTGCCAGTAATGTTGGGCTCACTCTTGAATTCCTTCAATTGGAAACTTGTGGCAAACATTGAGCCAGACGAATTAGATATGGAGGAGAAATCTGGTCTCACCTTCTCTAAAGCATGTCCTTTGCGAGCTATCCCATCTCCTCTTTGATGTTATTGTCCAATCGATAAATACTTATATGTATTTAATATTTACGTTGAATCAAAAAATTTATGTTGGCAATATTAGTTTCCTCATCATAAATGTAGCAATGTTCAAATTTCAAAGGCTTGTGTTCATATTCTTATATATGATCGATGTTTATCGAAAGGAATTACTTGACAAAATATGACAACTGTTTTGAGATCAAGAGAGTAATGTATAATTGTATATGAACATGTTATACTTAATCGATAAAAATAGTTCTTGTTGACCAAGAAAGTTCCACAAAAATTAGGCCTCAGTAATTACTCTATACATCAATTTTCACTCTGATAGTAAATAATAGGACCATTTGATATTAATGGATGAAAGTAGTTCAATACCAAGAAAGTTACTCAAAAATTAGGCATTGTGTAATTATTCAACAGTTGTGTACGAAATTTTTTTACTCACATTGCACTATTATTTTTGTGAAGTCAAGCAATATATATAAATATGCATTGTGCAACTTCCCAACACATCAAATTTGTAAATAATTCTAACAAAGTTGAAGGAAGAGAGTGAGAGAGCTTTGCATCAACAAGCGATTGGAAGAAAAGAGATACTTTGAAAGTGTTTCTCAATATCTTTGAAGAAAACCCGATAGAGATTAATCATAATCACATCAAGTTCATGTTCCTGATTTGGCGACAATATCTCTATTGCTGCTACTGCTAAAGATTATTTTTGCTCTAGTTTGTTCAATGTAATAAGCCTGAATTCTTTATAATTTCTACAAAGTTAATATTTAATATATATTACCTTCATATATTAAAAGAAATTTACCCTATCACATTAAGTTGACATATACTATGTAAATGATAGTTAGAATAATAATGTGTATAAACTTAAAACTCATGATACATTAATTAGAAAAAAATATGAATCAGGAACATGGACTTGATCTGATAATTATGATCAATCTTTTCAAGATTATTTTTTTCAGTATATATTAAGAAACACTTCTAAAAAAAACAGATTGATAACATAATTATTATAGTTATAACAACATGAGTATATTATATTAAATGCACCATTTAATTTCTGTAAAAAGTCAAAATGAGGGGTTGGGATGTCAAAATCACATTCAACTCTACCTTTGAATCCAAAAAAGGGGGTCATAAACAGTTATATCAACAGTATAGCAATTCATGTTGATAATTACACAAAAATTCATATCTACCTTTAATTGAAAAAAATAATCATAAACTGTTATATCAATATTGTAATCAGAGTTGACAAAATTAATCCATGAAAATATAAATCATTCAGAACATCTTCTTGTCCTTAATATGTTATATAAAATCATAATAATTTTAAAAAAATAGTTTAATTTGGTTCTAAAATGAATAATTACCGCTCAATTCCTTTAAACTATCTAGTATATAGATAATATACACCTTATACTAAATATACATATCGATACACAACATACTTAGATGTTACAATCAAGTTATTGTTTTGAAAGAAACTTGACCTACAAAGTGAAGATTTCCCATAATTGGCCATGGTGGAAGTTTTTTGCTTCCTCTTCTGCATATTTTTGCTATAATATAAAGAAAAATCTAAGCAAAAATTGATAGAAACACATTTTGTCAGTTATAATACAAGTCATGTGTCATGTACATTTTAGTTTCTATAATAAAACAAATAGGCATGTGCTTATATAAGACTAGTGTCTGGACACGTGCAACGCACGTGTGTCTCATGCAATATGTTATAAATTCGTTAGGACGATTAAAATTCAATGAAAATATGCGTGTAATGAGTACTGAAATGCAACAATCTCAAATAAATGTTATGATAATAATTTATAGAAAATTAAATTAAAGAAGACTAATAGAGAAATATCAAAAAAAATAAACATAGAAGAAAAAAATAATATACGCATCCTTCTTAAGACTTTAATCATAACATTATATAAATGAAAAAAGAAATACAAAATCGGTACATAATTTTTCAAGTTTTTGTCGACACCTTCTCTCATATCCAATCAAAATTCAAAAGTCTTCTCTATCGAGTCAAACTAAAGCATGAATCAAATAGAAAAATCACTTTATTTTCGTAAAGTGATATATAATCAGACTAAAGTAGATATATCATATACTTTAGATGTTGATGGTTTCACTACTTTAACTATGAAATGAAAAGGATAATTTTGGATGTGAGTTTCATGAAACAAAAAAGATGAATTTATATAGATAAAAATAGAGGAATAGCAAAACACATCTTAAAGTTTTAAATTAAATACTATTTGAAGGTTTCAAAGGGCCAAAATAGATAAAAGAGAACAACTTTAAGAATATTAAATATATGCAATGAACCTTCATTAAAATCTGAAAGAGTAAACAATCCTCCTTTGAACACATGAACTCTCCATTTACTCAATGTAATAATTGATTATCACTAATATTTAAACATGTAATTAACTAAATATTTATAATATTTTAATATAGTATAGGAGCAAAATGATATTTCAACTTTTTTTGTTCCCACTTTTAGTAATATATATGATGATGTGTTTGTGGACACAATGAATTTTTGCTATATATAATGCCAATAATTCTTAGAACTATATATAGATATCAATATCCCTATCTTTGAAGAGAAAAAACATAAAATAGTCAATATTAAAAGCAGAAAAAATAGTTCATTAATTATCTCCAACTGAATATTAGCAAAAAGGTCTATTTTAGGGTAATCTTTAAATTTCGTCATTCACCAATTTTGAATATTTGCTAATTTTTCCCTTATATATGTCTATGTATAATAATAATAATAATAGAATACATCTATAATTACACGTTAATTATTAAAAATTAGAAGATAGAATAGTCTTTTCAAGAGTAATTTTTATTATTATCTTGTTACCATCGTTGAAATAAGTGCCATTTATGACAATTAGGATAGTTTGAGTTGAGATCGACGGATTTCAACATATTCTAGAACTAGAACAAGTTGAAATTAATTGTATATATTACTCAGATCATAAATAAAAAAATTGGAGTAGTAAATGAAGTTGCTAACAATGAGTCTAAAAATATAAATAGGGAGTATTTCCCTCCAAATGAAATCCTCAAACTAATTCAAATTGGTGAAATTTTAATGCAAATATTAAACAGCGAATAAATGTCAAAAATAATAAATGAAATATTACTCCATATGTCTTCTTCTACTCTTTGATATGACAAGGTCCAGGGGTGGCTCTACTAGCCTGAAAAAATGGCAGTAGCCTTAGGCCACCTAATTTGAGGGACCTCATTTTTTTATTGAATTGTCCATTAGTGGTGGCTATTGACTTGTCCATTATTGATTTACCGACACACACATTCATCCTGTATCATTTATCATAAATCTTATATCTTGTCAGGTTTGAAAGTTAGAAGCAAGGGAGAGAGGCATAATGGATTGCTATACACTTGTGTTTGGATCAATTTTAGTATTGGCTATCCTTTGTAATATTATAACAAAAATATGTAGCAAAAAACTTCCA
Source organism: Solanum etuberosum (assembly GCA_029582245.1). NCBI lineage: Eukaryota > Viridiplantae > Streptophyta > Magnoliopsida > Solanales > Solanaceae > Solanum > Solanum etuberosum. The sequence continues at coordinate 57,666 of JAJONR010005618.1, read as the reverse complement.
CCAGGGCCATCACCATGGCCAATTATTGGAAATCTTCACTTGTTAGGTGCAAAACCTCATGTATCACTAGCCAATCTTGCAAAAATATATGGTCCAATCATGAGTTTAAAATTAGGACAAATAACAACAATAGTAATTTCTTCATCATCCATGGCAAAACAAGTCCTTAAAACTCAAGATCAAGCCTTTTCCTCTAGATTTGTTCCTAATGCTCTTCAAGCACACAACCATTACAAATTTTCTGTGGCATGGCTTCCTGTTTGTCCTCAATGGCGAACGCTTCGAAGAATATTGAACACTAACCTCCTCTCTTCCAATAAGCTTGATGCAAATCAACATCTAAGATCTCAAAAGGTGAAAGAATTGATTGCTTATTGTGACAAATGTAGTCAACAAGGTGAAGCTTTGGATATAGGTCAAGTTGCTTTCAAGACTAATCTCAACTTGTTGTCAAACACACTTTTCTCCAAGGATTTGGCTGACCCTTTTTCGGATTCAAAGGTAGAGTTGAAGGAAGTTATATGGGGTGTCATGACTGAGGTAGGGAAGCCTAACCTAGTAGATTTTTTTCCCATACTTGAAAAGATTGATCTTCAAAGAATAAGACGTCGCGCAATCATTCATTTTGGTAAGTTGTTTAAACTTTTTGATGGTTTGATCAATGAGCGATTGGAGGAAAAGAGAAGATCAGGATTCACGGAAAAGAGTGATGTTCTAGAAATGTTTCTTAATATTACTGAAAAAAATCCTGAAGATATTGATCATAATCACGTCAAGTCCATGCTCATGGTTCGTATTCTCTTATTATCATGACCTTATGTTAGTTTCTATTAATTATTATTGTAATTTATGAATTTTCTTTTAATTACTGCAATATATTTTGATGTACAAATGTTATAGGACCTATTTGGTGCGGGTACTGATACAACTACAAGCACATTGGAATGGGCAATGACAGAATTGCTTAAACAACCTGAGATAATAAAAAAAGCTCAAGTTGAACTCGCAGAAATCATTGGAAAAGGAAAACCAATAGAAGAAGCTGATATTTCTCGACTCCCTTACTTGCAATGCATTATCAAAGAAACATTAAGGCTGCACCCACCAGTTCCACTCTTAGTTCCGCGCAAAGTAGAGCAAGATGTTGAATTGTGTGACTACATCATTCCCAAGGGCTCACAGGTATGTGTGGTAAATTAAAGTTATTTGATGAAAATAATATGAATAGTACTCAAAAAAAGATCAAAAAGAAAACTTATCAAAATAATTTTAACTTTTGTTCGGTAATTTTTTTTTTCAAAAAAATAATAATTAAAACTTGGTTAGGGTTGGACGGATTAGGTTTGACCTATTGTTTAGTACTTAATCTTAGCTCAGATATTTTTGGGCGAGTTAATGACCTTTCTATTTATTGATTAGCTCTTTTGACCAATCCAAACATAAACTACCTAACTCACTTAATTTGATGCCTTTACTCACAGGTACTAGTTAATGTGTGGATGATTGGTCAAGATTCTACTTTTTGGATTGACCCTTTAGTATTTAAACCTGAGAGGTTTTTGAGTTTGGATTTAGACACGCGAGGACAACATTTTGAGTTGATCCCATTTGGTGCGGGACGAAGAATATGCCCTGGCTTGCCACTAGCATTGAGGATGATTCCAATAATGTTGGGTTCACTCTTGAATTCCTTCAATTGGAAACTTGAAGCAGGCATTGAGCCAGAAGAATTAGACATGGAGGAGAAGTTTGGTATCACCTTAGCCAAAGCTCGTCCTTTGCGAGCTATCCCCTCTCCTCTTTGATGTTGCATTGCCTAGTCGATAAATACTTATTTGTATTTCATATTCACGCTGAACCAAGTATTTTAGTCTTAATAATCTTATCACTTCATTACTTAACCATAATTAAGTGATATGTATAATGCCTATGTAATATATATATATATATATATATATGATGTTTCTCATGAATGTTATTTGCTTTAGACAAATAGACAAAAAGAGAATAACTATAAAAGATTATGAAGATCAAAAGAGGAATTCATGTTGTGCAATACTATTAGTTTCCTCATTATAAATATTATAGCAACAAAAAAAAATCTCTACCTGAAAAATAATATAATATGATAAAATGTCCATGATAAATTTAAAATATCAAAATGACATAATAATACAATATGTTTTTCTTAATCGTTTGTTCTATTATTAGCTGTAAGATCTACAACATCAAGATATGGTCGATTATAACTTTGTAATTTAACTTGCTATTTTATTTGTATTATGGCTCTCAACCATACAATAAAGACACATATGTAGATATAATATGTATAAATAGATTTGTTGATGTAAGATTTTATATATATTTAATTGAGATAATGGTAAAAAATACAACTAATTTTTTGCGAGTTTCCTACTTGAACTATCATATATTCACATTTCTATTCAAACTATCATCAACTACTTACACATCTCGATAAGTATATGATGGTACGTGATGTACATTCTATTTTTTTTTTTATTATTTAAAAAGATGCCAAATGTCATGCCATGCGAATAATGAAAGAAATTAATTGAAAATGGATCAAATAACTATATTAATAGAGATAATATAAAATATGAATAGATAATATAAAATATGAATTGTAATGTCAATGATATACTGAAAATATATAGCGTATTAGATATTAATAACTCACAAATATTGATAAGTGGGCCAAATCCACAATTCAATATCTGTTAAGGATGTTGGATTGGGCCATGAGAAGTTGCACAAGGACTACTATTTAAAATATAGCCTCAATTTATTTTATTTATATTTTAGCAACTTTGGGTTTAAACTTGAGATTTCATGTTTGAGTTTCGATTTCAGTTCTTCAAGACCAAGAACCTACTAATGGACAAAAGTAATTACTCCATCCGTCCTAATTTATATGACATAATTTTGATTTTAAGATTAATTTTTTTTGTTATTTTGATAGTGTATATTTCTTCTTCAACCATTGCAAAACAAGTCCACAAAAATCAAGATCAAGTGACCATCGATCAAAACCAACAAACACAAATCTAATGCTATAATTCGGTGTACCTGTCGGAGAAGACGAGGAAGGATCTACTGTTTATCGAAAAAACGATATAGTTAAATTTGTTTGAAATCAATGACACACGTCTCAGTTTAACTAATAAGGTAATTAAGTTGTCTCCGTATATGTCATAAATTTGAGCTATGATAGCAATCACTAATATTTTCATTAGGGTGAGATGTCTATATTACACCTCTTAAGATGTGGCCCTTCCTCGCAGAATATTGAACACAAATTTCTTCTCTTCCAATAATCTTGATGCAAATCAACATCTAAGGTCTCAACATGATTGTAGCACAAAATTTAATATAATTTATCTTGACTATGAAAACGATATTCACAATATATATGATTCATGGAAAACGATTCCTTTAATATTTTATAATACTTGTATTGGATTCATCTTTTTGTTTATTTATTTAAACCACCATTACTGGGGATTAGGCATTGGCTAATCAATGTTTTGATAATAACAAAGATACATAGATGGATACGTTTGGCGTTTTGTCCAATCCACCTTGGGAGAGATCAGAAAAATAATTAGTTCATCCTTATATAAAAAAGTCCTAATACATAAATATAAGACAACAGAGAAAATTACTTTCAAAATTGAAAAATAATGGATTACTATACTCTTGTGTTTGGATCAATTTTAGCATTGATTTTTCTTTATACTACTCTAGCAAAATTATCCACCAAAAAACTTCCACCAGGTCCATCACCATGGCCAATTATTGGAAATATTCACTTGTTAGGTGCAAAACCTCATGTATCACTAGCCAATCTTGCAAAAAATTATGGTCCAATTATGAGTTTAAAATTAGGACAAATAACAACAATAGTAATTTCTTCATCATCCCTAGCAAAACAAGTCCTTAAGAATCAAGATCAAGCCTTTTCTTCTAGATTTATCCCTAATGCAGTTCAAGGACACAATTATTGTGAATTCTCTGTGGGATGGCTTCCTGTTTGTCCTCAATGGCGAACGCTTCGAAGAATATTGAACATAAACATCTTCTCTCCCAATAGGCTTGATGCAAATCAACATCTAAGGTCTCAAAAGGTGAAACAATTGATTGCTTATTGTGAAAAATGTAGTCAACAAGGTGAAGCTTTGGATGTAAGTCAAGTTGTTTTCAAGACTAGTCTTAATTTGTTGTCAAATACCCTTTTCTCCAAGGATTTGGCTGACCCTTTTTCGGATTCAAAGGTAGAGTTGAAGGATGTTATCGCGGGTATCTTGACTGAGTTTGGGAAACCTAACCTAGTGGATTTTTTCCCTATACTTGAAATGATTGATCTTCAAGGAATAAGGCGTCGTACAACCATTCATATTGGTAAATTGTTTAAACTTTTTGATGATTTGATCAACGAACGATTGGAGGAAAAGAGAAAGGAATCCAATGAAAAGAGTGATGTTTTGGAAATGTTTCTCAATATTTATGAAGAGAATCCTGAAGAGATTAATCATAATCACATCAAGTCTATGTTTATGGTTTGTATTACTATAATTTATGGTTATATACTTAAACGTACAAAATATGTAGTACCCAATCCCTTTTTATTACTATAATTTATGGTTATATACTTTAGGACTTATTTCTGGCGGCTACGGATACAACTACAAGCACATTGGAATGGGCAATAGCAGAAATACTCAAACAACCTGAGATTATGAAAAAAGTTCAAGCTGAACTTGCAAAAATTATTGGAAAAGGAAAATCAATTGAAGAAGTTGATGTTACTCGTCTTCCTTACTTACAATGCATCATCAAAGAAACCTTAAGAATGCACCCACCAGCTCCATTTTTAGTTCCGCGCAGAGTGGAGCAAGATGTTGAATTATTTGATTACATCATCCCTAAGGGCTCACAGGTATGGATGACAATTAAAATTAATTTACGAAAATATGATTTGCCCAATCTATTCAAGGATGGTTGAGCTGAGCATATGGTGGGTCAATCACAACTCTAGTCAATCCATCTAAAAGTTGGGCTAATTTAAGCTAAATAGGTATCTGGGGGGGGGGGGGGTAATGACCTGCCAATTTATTGAATTTAACTTGCTTAGTTGATGTCTCCTTACTCACAGGTACTAGTCAATGTGTGGTCGATTGGTAGAGATTTTACTTTTTGGGATGAGCCTTTAGTATTTAAACCTGAAAGGTTTTGGGGTTCGGATTTAGATATGCGAGGACAAGATTTTGATTTGATTCCATTTGGTGCGGGTCGAAGAATATGCCCCGGCTTTCCACTAGCATTGAGAATGGTTCCAGTAATATTGGGCTCACTCTTAAATTCCTTCAATTGGAAGCTTGAGGCAGACAGTGGACCAGAAGATCTAGACATGGAAGAGAAGTTTGGTATCACCTTAGCCAAAGCCCATCCTTTGCGAGTTATCCCATTTCTACTTTGATGTTGTCGAGTCCGTCTATAAATATTTATTTCTATTTGGTATTTATATTGAACCAAGCATTCTGACCTTAGCAGAAAAAGAATAAAGTGATGAGTATATCTATGCAACACATATTTGTATTATTATTGATTTTATATATGCATTGAATATTTGTTGATTTGACCTAAACATTGAATATTATGCATAATGAAAAAATAGTGGTGACCGTAAAAGGAGAAGGGGATAAATGCATCATGTAATGGACAGATTTGGATTTACTTGAATTTCAATATGAATATCAAATACGAATACGAATGAAACAATCCCTTACCCCCCAAAAAATAAGAAGAAGAAAAAATAGCTTCATTTTTGTCTTTTGACAAGGAAAAAAAAGGAGAAGGGGGTAAATGGGTCAAGTCCACAACAAAATATTCTCTGTTAAGGATATTGGATTGGGCTTAAGAGCCTAGGATTCAGGAGAAGTGTATAAAGATCACTATTAAGATATAGTCAAAATAACATTATTTAAAATTTAGCCTTAAACTTGAGATTTTATGTTTAAGTTGCAACTTCAGTTCAATTGGTCTGAAGTTGGGATTTGGGAAAACCATGCCTAACGTCAAGCCTTAAGTTTGAATGATAATTCAGACTTCGAACCTCTCAATTTAAACTTTAGTAATTTTAACGATATAAAATTAAACTCTTTAAATTTAAATATTAAATTCGACTTTTTGACTATGAACACGATAAAAAAGGAGACAAGATTGCTTGCAAAGGATGAGATTCAAATTCCCCTCCATGTCTAATTATTTTGACAAAATACCAACCACAAGCTTCCAATTGAAAGAATTTAAAATGAACCAAACATGACATGTAATCATTCTCAATGCTAATAATATCTTCTCTCTCTTGAGCTTCAATAGTCCATTTTACCTCATGTAAATATATAACTTATAACCTAATAATCATGAACCTATTAACCTAGAATATGTCACTCAAATTTAAAATTATTTGTGGCCTTGACCTATATATATCAGATATGTGCTTTTTGAGATTAACTAAAAAGAGGAGTAAGTCATCTATATTAATAAATTTGAGAGAGTATAATTTTTCATTGCTTTAGTTCTATCTGACTATGTCCTTGCCATGTATAGTTAAAATATGAAATTCACAAAAAATATATATGATAATTTAGGTATGTTTTTTTAACCGCAACTCATTAGAATAAAAAGATCTAACAATTGGCATGTGACACCTATCCACAAATGGAGGGTCCTTCTTTACTACACTCTTTACAATCCCATGATTGTTCCGTTTCTATTTTTTCATAATAATTTTGTAAGATCGCTCCTAGGAATTTGTATTTTGTATATATACTTCTCTTTGATTACACTCTACCTCGAAAAGCTAATCTTTTTCTGTCTTAAATAAGTCAATTTCAAGAATCAGTATACAATTTTCACTGTTAATGTGCTTTAGTAATGGATTCTCTGCATCTGTCACACTGTTATTCAGCTCTAAATGTGAAAAAGAGACAACCCCAGATCAAGATTTCGAAGCAATTCAATGTTGTTCATCAGATAAGTCATAGAAGTGTGAGAAATTTGACCCTTTTGCCCACAAGAAATTTGGGTTTTTTCATGGATCGTAGGGTTAAAGGAATTGTCTGTGGGGTGTCTTCTGTTGAAACCAGGTACCCTTTTTTTTTTGTTTCTTTGAATTTGTTTTTATTGAGATAACTTATAGTGTGTTTTGTTTGAATTAAAGATCAAAACTTTCACATTAGTTCTTTATAATTTGGAAAAAGAAGTTTGTTTGTGTGTGTGTGTTTAAGCTTATTTTATGAGAATGGTGTTTTTCTTCTGCTCTCTGTGTTCATTTTTAGGTGTCTTTGAAGTACAAAGTTTTCACCTTGAATACTTATAATTTGGAGAAAAATGGTGGGCACATATTAAATTGAAATTAATATGATATCGAATAGTTAAGCTTAACTTGTAGTATTAAAGATTAAAACTTTCACCTAAGTTCTTAATAATTTGGTAAAAGATTTTTTTTGTTTTTTTTGTGTGTGTATATATGTGTGTGTGTTTAAATTTGTTCTATGAGAATGCTGTTTTCTTCTACTCCCTCTGTCCATTTTTAGGTGTCTTTAAGTTTGATTTTAAAGCTTAAAGTTCTCACCTCGAATACTTATTATTCAGAGAAAAATGGAGGGCACCTGTTAAATTAAAATTGATATGATGTGGAATAGTTGAGCTTTAGTTGCAGAAGACTGAGTATATTATTAGTATTTGATGTTCAAATTTTTGTAATTTTGATCTCAAAGACAGCCTAGTGCAGTTGATTTGGGAGAGAGTACGAGTTTTATTGCCTTTGTGAATTAGATAGGAAATGCAGTGAGTAAGGTGATACTATAGTGATATTAGGGCTATGGTACTGCTGGGTACTATTTCTCAAGTAGATGGTGCAACCGTGAAGTTCCACTGTCTCCTGAGTTAAGTTTTCTGTGTTGGCTTAACTGCCTCAACCTTGGTAGTCTTCAGTTCTTGTTTCAAGTCATTACTTATTCTATTATACCCCAATTATACATGACAAAAGTAAATAAATTATGTTATTGTACACCAATTGTATTATGTGGTTAAGCAAAATCATTGATTTTATTTCACAGATTTAAGAATAGTGGGTTTTCTTTGACTAAAGTTTTCTTCGATGCAGGGAAAACCAAAATAAAGGAAAGAACAAAAAGAATTCTGAATCATCTAGTGAGAAGGTTCAGCTACGTTTTCGGCTTGATCACCAAGTCGAATATGGGGAGCACATTGCAGTTTTGGGATCGGCCAAAGAATTAGGGTCCTGGAAGAAGAATATAATGATGGATTGGACAGAAAATGGATGGATTGGTGAATTGGAAGTACGATCTGGCGAGACTCTTGAGTATAAGTTTGTAATTGTTGGTAAGGACAAGAAAATGTTATGGGAAAACGGCAGTAATCGGATCTTGAAGCTACCAGGAGGAGGAAGTTTTGAACTGGTCTGTCAATGGAATGTGACAGATGAGCCTGTGAATTTGTTGCCATTGGATCCATTTGAGGTAGAGAAGGTAGTAGAAGAGACAAGTGATAATGGTGCTACAATTACTAGCCAGGCAGCTGTTCCTGACGTAGTAACAAGTCCGTTTGTGGAGCAATGGCAAGGGAGGGCTGCATCTTTTGTACGTTCAAACGACCAGCTGGATTCTGATAAAAACAGGAAGTGGGACACATCAGGTCTCACCGGAATTTCCCTAAAGCTTGTTGAAGGTGATAAAAATGCTCGGAATTGGTGGCGGAAGGTGAGAAGATGGATTAGATCTTGTCTTGATGGCATGTTTGCATTCTGGAAATTGACTGTGCCATCAAAAGAATTACTTCTGTGCAAGATAGCATCACAGTGCATCTCTGCTATTTATTTTCTGTAATTCATCAATCTGCATTATTGGTATCCTCACTATTGCATAAGTGTCTTCTTTTAAGCTCACTCACCACTGGTGTGGGAAGTCCTCCAAGTGTGTCTCCTTTTAGCTATGGGGATATATATATATATATATATATACATACATATCAATATATATTTGCTAACCCTCATGATGATTAATGAGTGGAGAAAACGGTATGAAGGAAGAGAAGGAATGAGCAAAGAGGGAAGGGAATAACTTTCCTTGCTTTCTGTCTAAGATCAAGTGTGGTCACAGAGGGAAGTTGGAGAGATATGTTTCCAGGAGATTGAGAGTTATTTTTTTGTAGAACGAGCACTTGGTTCATATGCAAATTGACTAATGAACTAAGATATTCTCTTCTTTCAGTTTTATTTGTTGCTAAGTAGTCCATGGAGAAATTGATTGCTCTCCATTTGGTGGTCTACTATACTACAAATTGCTTTTTATCCATCAGATTAACACGCCAAAACGTATCTTGAGATAGTTATGCGAAAGTGCATTTTCTTGTGCTTAGATGAAGCTTAAATTTGTTGTTCAGCTACATCAATAAGGAGGGGAGAACTGTTACTTCATATTAGATTTAGATTATTGTTATCCTTTGCCTTATTACTGGTTCTCATTAGAGATACAGTGTGGAATAGCAGCGGCTCAAACAGAGAAACAGAGGAAGCATGAGCTTTTAAAAACTAAAACTTCCTAGCATAATGCCAGTCAGTTGGCTGTGTATGAACTCATAAGTCATAGCAAAACTATTGGCATCTATTTGAAATATTCCCCTTTTCTCATTCTGTTTACTTTACTAATTTGATTATATGTTGCAGAGCTGAAGGTCAGAAAAAATTCTGAGTCCTTAACTTTTTCCTTATCCAAAGGTAGTTTTAGTCTTTATCAATTGGAGATAACTAAATATACTTTTTGAACAATGGTAGATTGCGTGGTTAAAAAATAGCTGGTTGAAGAGAGGTAACACCAGAACTAAAGCATGAGAAGTGATGTTATTCTTTATTAATTGCAATTCTTGTGGTTTGTTACTTTTCCATTTCGTGAAAAGGTTCTAACTTAAGATTTGTCTACATCTCTTTATAATTAACTGTCTTCATGTTTTTTTTACCGTTTTTAGCTTGAGGTTGTTCGAGAACTCGTTGTTGAAAACATGGATAGTCCACATCGCTTGGAGGCTCTCACGTATGCAGCCGTCTATCTAAAGGTTTCATCTATTTTTAGATGACTTGCTTGATTTGATTCATTTCTATCCCTACTGAATATTACTCTTGGGTGCAGTGGATAAACACAGGGCAAATTCCTTGCCTTGAAGATGGGGGTCACCACCGACCAAATAGGCATGCAGAGATTTCCAGGCTTATATTTCGTGAAGTAGAAAAAGTCTTGAGCAGGAGAGACACTACGCTTCAGGTGTTCAATCGTTAAGTGCACTCATTACGCTTGTTTTAATTTTTATTATGTTTTTGGATTCTGGAACACGTTGGTTGCTCTTGAGAAATTAATTTTGATCCGTTGAACTGGTTCAATTTGTTCTGCCAATTCTTATTCGATCTGTTAAGTGGTGTTACTTATTTGGTGACAGTAAGTCATAGGTGACTGGAAATCTCAACAAGGTAGAGGGGCGGCCCACTATCCACTGAGTTTCAAACTGTGCCTACTGGCCCTCAGGAATTCTCGGTTAGAAAAAAATGTGACTGGAAATCACACAAATGTAACTTCAGTGTAGACGTGGCAGTAGATATTGACCTCTTTAGTATTTTGTGTCAGAAGAATTCAGTTGATCTATGTTTTATTCATTGAATTTTTATTTAGAGCAACTACTCTGAAGAGAAAGCGTTATTGCTTCTACAATTGAGCTAATTCTGTGGTTCAGTTTTTTTTCTTGATAATAAAATCAGCTATGCTTTTTGAATAAAGAAGGGTCTGAACTTCTGACTGCTATTCTTTCTTAAATCTCATTAATATAGTTAGAAAATTCCCTCTACAAAGTAACAGTTGGTCAATATAAGCTCTTGCTTCAAAATATTATTAGCCCATACATCTACTGTCTGTCAATATGATTATGAGATTTAAAGCTTTTGAGTTGAAATGCAAACCAAAAAGGTAACTCGAGAACATCATGTGGGAAGTTGAAAGGTAGTTAGAAAAATCATCGCTCTGTACTTTGTGGATATGAGTCAGTCATTAGCTTGTTCTCGAGCTTTGCCTTACTCAGTTTTGAGTGGCTTAGAAAAGTTTTCTATTCAATATATGCAGGAAATACTTGTGATCCGGAAGATGCAACCGTGCTTGCCTTCTTTTAAAGCAGAATTCACTGCATCTGTTCCTTTAACGAGAATCAGGGACATCGCTCATAGGAATGATATTCCGCATGATCTTAAGGTTGTATTTTGAGCAGCTACCAAATATTTATTTTTAATTTTTCCTTGCATTCTCAATATTTCCATGTTTATTACGCAATATTATCTGTCCTTCTTGCTATTAAAAATTAACCTTCCTTCAGCAAGAAATCAAACATACTATACAAAACAAACTCCATAGAAATGCTGGCCCTGAAGATCTAGTATCCACAGAAGCAATGCTCGAAAGAATTACCAAGCAACCTGGACAATATAGTGAGGCATTTGTAGAACAATTCAAGATTTTCCACAATGAACTAAAAGATTTCTTCAATGCTGGGAGGTATGACCTTTATCTGTTAGTTGTTTCAAAATATTTGATTTCTGCACAAAAAGTCAGTCCTGATGTGGAATAAAAAGGAGATGAGTTTAGTAGATCGACTAATCAAGTCGTAGCATGCATTTGGTCCAGTTCCATTATTTTGTAAAATAGGCTTCTTCACTTGCTAGATAATAGTATCTCCCCAGTATGTTGTTCCTCAATTTCTTCCTGAATTGTTTTTCTCTACAACAATGTTTTTCTCTTTCCTATATTAAATTTTTTCTACCTTGCAGTACCCTCACTTAATCAACTGAGAGGTATCTAGACATGTCTGAGAGATCAGTTGGTATCATGATGTATGAACTTCATTGTTCGCTATCACACGTGCAAATGTGGTTCTCTCAAGGAGAAAAGAGAAGTGGATTGAGTGCATTATTATAGAGTCTTTTTAAAGATATTGTTAAGTAACTTTTAGTCTGATTAAATGTGCTCTTTGACAGTGAAGAAAAATGATTTAGGTGCATGTTATAGAATTTTCTCATCCTGCGTAATTGGTCACCCTTCAAGGGATATGTTTCTCCAGTACCTAATTCCAAATTATGAAAGTCTGTATGATCTACACGGAATTGATTAGTTGGTGTATGTTCCTATAAAAATGCTTGCACACTGGAAAATGAAATTTGCTTGACATGACATCTTTCTGTTCTTTCTTTTCAGTCTTGATGAACAACTGGAATCTATAAGAGAATCACTCGATGGAAGTAGCTTGTCAATGCTTTCATCATTCTTGGAGTCCAAAAAGGTCAGTGTATTTGTTTTGGTGATAGCTCTACCTAAGACAAGCTCCAAAGTTTTTACTAATACGCTGAGATTTTTAGCAATAACTGTGTGTTCTTTGCTATTATGAATGTAGTTTAAACTGTTAGTTAGGTAAAAAGTGACTTAGATGTAATATAGTGAAGGTTTACGAGCTGCTCCAGGCTTCTTTCATCTCTCTCAATTCATATGGGTCACTGACTCTGATCCGTACCCACTCTTCAACCATCTCTCCGCTCCAAGTCCCCTCTTCAGCCTATTCTCTGTCTCTCTACTTCAAACCCACTATCTTCTAAACAAAAGGAAATAGGTAAAAAAGTACAAAAGAAAAAACAAGAAAAAAAAGGAAAATCTTCCACCCACATGTAAACCTAGAATCTGTTTACACATGTGGCATGCGGGAAGGCGTAGGAGAATGCATTGTTCCTTACGATTGTGATTTCTAAAAGAGTTTATAATGTCATGGGTGACGCCATCGATAGCTTTAAGGTTTTGGGTTCGATACTCAGATAATATCATAATATCAAAGCAACAAATGTATGAATAATGATTCAAAATAGAATAGATTCATTATGGAGCAAGACCACTAACAAACCATTGCATAAAAAACCAAGTTCTTCCTGTAACTTAACAATTACCAAACATCACTTATTCTAGAACTAAAGATATTTTAAGTTAATGCTCTTTGCATGACATACAATTAATATCACAACCCTAAGTGTAGGTTACTTAATCTTAAGTTACTAAGTACAAAAAAGTGTAGGTTACTTAATCAATCAAAAGTCAGGATTTAAAACCTATTTAAGCTTTATTGTTATAGTGGCATTAAATATCTCTTTCATCTTTACATTTATTTGGTCATCAAGATGTGCAAGGATCCCTTTTTTGCTTCGACTAGCCTTCTGCTAACAAAAGTCTAGTTTCTTCATTTCAATGGTTCATTAGTATACTCTTTTCTTTTAATTTGCGAGTTAGGAAAAAATTAGCTGTAAGACTGGAGAAGTTATAAGGCAGACCTATGGTGAAACTAGTAGAAATATCAACCTGGGTAAGACCCTCCATTTTTTTAGCATGTTGTGTTTTCATCTTTTTGAAGGAAATTTTTTTGTTACATTGTGTGTATACGTAAAACCATAAAGCCCATTCTATGCACCATACCTAATGTGATTTGAATTTTATGTCAGAGTTCTTGTTCTGAGCGTTCTGGAGAGTATGTTCCATTTGCTTAAATCTTTTCCTCTTCAAGTTTCTGGTTTGTTTCACATGTTTGACTATCCCGACTTTGGTGTCTTACCTTCAGGATTACTCGGCAGTCTCAGGCTATGATTGATACCCTTTTCTTACTTGGTGACTTAAAAAAGGAAAAAAAAATACTTCTTGCTGAGTGGTGAAAATTTTATCTAGTTTGTTTGCGATGACATGCATCTTTAGCTTTCTATAGACCCTATGTTTCCTCGAAGAGAAAGCATATATGAATATTGCAGCCTCAATTGTTTAATCAATTAGTGTTGGCCTCTTGATTTTTTCCTGTAAGCAAGGATCTCTTAGTTGGATAATTCCTATTATTAAAACTGATGTTGATTCTGGTTTCGGCGTCTCTCCCAGGAATTGGTTGGATTGGATGAAAAACATAATGTTTCAGAGACTGAAAGAACTGGAATTCTAGTCAGGACTATTAACTCTCTGAATGCTCTTCGTGAAGTAATTGCCAAGGGTCTTGAAAGTGGCCTCCGAAATGATGCTCCGGATGCTTCAATAGCTATGCGTCAGAAGGTATGAATTGCTTAAATGTACCGACACTAAAGTTGTCATTGATTCCTGTTACTTGAATCATCCAATACTTCCAACTTGTCATTGTGCAGTGGCGTCTCTGCGAAATCGGGCTTGAAGACTATGCATTTGTTCTTTTGAGCAGGTATACTCTGAATACCCTATATGTATGGAAGGAACATATGGGTGCATTGCAGGGGAAGGACATTGGTCCATTTCGAATTATATTTTCCCTTTTCCTGACAGTAAAAGATTTTAAAAAAGTAAAGTTGAGGATAGGTTGATCAATTAAACATAACAGTATTTTATTGTCTTGATGGATTCTCTTCTTCATTTTAGCATCAGTTGCATATGTTTATTTATTATTATTACAATATTTTTTTGTCCCGATCTAAGAAATTTTCTTCGAAATATAGGTTTGTGAATGCAGTTGAAGCTCTAGGCGGAGCTGATTGGCTTGCAGAGAATGTAACAGTGAAAAACGTTAGTTCTTGGAATGATCCAATTGGAGCACTTACAGTTGGAATCCAACAGCTAGGTATATCTGGTTGGAAGCCCGAGGAATGCAAAGCTGTTGGAAATGAACTTTTGTCATGGAAAGAAAGGGGTATTTCAGAAATTGAAGGTATCTTATTGTCATCAATGATTTATCATGCGTGCAATAAAGAATGCATCAGCAATCCTGAAAATTTTTGGGCTTATCCTTACTGAAGGCAGCGAAGATGGTAAGACTATATGGGCATTAAGACTAAAAGCAACTCTTGATAGAAGTCGAAGGTTAACTGAGGAGTATTCCGAGACACTTCTCCAAATATTCCCTGAAAAAGTACAGGTATAACAGCTTTTTGAAAAATAAATTATTCCCTCCGTTTTAATTTGCTCGTCTTACTTTCCTTTTTAGTCCGTTTAAAAAAGAATGATTCTTTCCTTTTTTGAAAACTCTTTAATTCTAACTTTCCACATGTCATGCTTAATACCACAAGATCAAAGGCATTTTGATATCTTTAGCTTAAGACCACAAGATTCAAAAGTCTTCTTTACTTTCTTTAACTTTGTGTCAAGTCAAAACCAAACAAACAAATTGAAATGTAGGGAGTACTTCAGAACACAGTAGTGGCTTCTAAGCTTTCAATTTTTCTCGTGGTACCGGTTTAGCTATTATTTTCAGTTCTTGTGTTATTATTCACTAGTTTGGAATTATTATTTTTAAAAACTCCATTATATGTGGCATGCCTGTAAGCTATCCAAATTGGACAGTTACATTTGGACCACATGTTGATATGGATTAGCTAAGTCAGTTGGAAGGAAATTGGTTTATCTATATCAGCCCTTATTTTATTCAGTGTCATTGACATGCTTGTTAGTTAAGAGATATATAAATTGGGATTTAAACTGAGTTTATGGTCTTGCAGATTTTAGGAAAATCTTTGGGGATTCCTGAAAATACCGTCAGAACATTCACTGAAGCTGAAATTCGAGCAGGGTATGATTGGACAAATATTTTATTGTTCTGAATAGAGTTGCTCCAATCTTATTCTTCTTATTTCTCTGTATGACAGAAGATGTTACTATAAGTTAACGAAGTGCCTAACTTTGTAAAATACATGCCATTTGTAGTGTGGTTTTTCAGGTTTCGAAGCTTGCTACACTACTTTTGAAGGCTGTTAGAAGGACAATTGGGTCTTCGGGATGGGATGTTCTCGTTCCAGGAGATGCTTTTGGAGAGCTAATACAGGTGAATATTATATTGTCAATCTCTTATTCCAGCAATTTATTTATATATTTAGAGCTCTAGCTGGTATTTGCACAACAATTGGTTAATTTTCTCGAAATGCGTGCGCAAGCTGGCCCAGACACTAGGGTTATAAAAAGGATTTGGTTTATTTGCTAGAAGTAAGATTTTTTGTCGCAAAAGAGTCTAGAAGAATTCATTCTGACCAAGCATCGAAGCACTTAGGTTTATCTGAATGCTTGCAGTGTAATTTCTTCTATCCAGTTCAGTACTAGTTCTATGTTTTGACCTTAACTCTATGTTGTGAATTGCATCTTCTCTTTTTGAAATTTTATCCAAGGTAAAATGAGTTTAATGCTGATATGTTGACTGATTACTCACATTTCAGGTGGATAGAATTATCCCCGGGACTCTACCATCATCGGCAACAGGACCTGTTATTCTTGTAGTGAACAAAGCTGATGGAGATGAAGAGGTTGCTAGAACTTCTCATCTCTATGTTGCTTCTGCAGAATCCTAAGCATTAGAAACTTATGTATTACTCAGAGGAAGATACTGAATGGCGTTGTTGACCATCTTGCAGGTGACTGCAGCAGGGAGTAACATATCTGGAGTTGTACTTCTACAGGAGCTACCACATTTATCTCATCTAGGTGTTAGGGCCCGGCAGGCGAGTTCCAAATTTTGGCTCCATGTCCAAAAGTTAATTATAGTGTCTTGTTTTTGTTATCTATCGCGGATTAGGATAGAAGGTTAGTAGGTAGTGGAGTGTTTTTCTTACTTTTTGTCGGTTTAGGCTTGGTGGTGTCTGTCGTAGTATTAGCCTTATTCTTGTAGTGTCTTGCTTTTGATATGATCTATCATCATCTGTTGTTTATCGTGTTTCAGTTATCGCATTATTTTTGTTATTATTTCCTTATTAGTTACTATGTCTTCTTCACTGTCGTTTTTACTTTTCATACCTACTTTGATTTGCTATTCTCTAGCTGAGGGTCCTTAGGAAACAACCTCTCTACCTCCACAAGGTAGGGGTAAGGTCTGTGTACATTCTACCCTCCCTGGACCCTACTTATTGGATTTCATTGGGTATGTTGTTGTTGTCCA
Source organism: Solanum etuberosum (assembly GCA_029582245.1). NCBI lineage: Eukaryota > Viridiplantae > Streptophyta > Magnoliopsida > Solanales > Solanaceae > Solanum > Solanum etuberosum. Next base: position 40,629 of record JAJONR010005618.1, on the reverse strand, counting down.
AAAGTTAATTAGAGGCTTTCTTTTATATGAGTGTTAGTTATAGAAGTGTTACATACTTTTGATTGCAGGAGAAGGTAGTTTTTGTGACCTGCGACGACGATGACGAAGTTTCTGATGTAAGACAACTACTAGGAAAATATGTGAGGTTATATTCTTCAAACCTTTTAACTCAGTGATGATTATAATGCATTAGTAGTTTCTTTATTTTGTCCTTAATTTTCTTTGGTTTTTCCCTTTGTTTTTCAGGTTAGAAGCATCATCAACTGGTGTAAAGTTAACTGCTTCTTCATCAGAGAAGGCGGGTGGTGTTTCTTCAAATAAACTTCCTTCAAGTAATGCTTCTTCTGCAGGTGCAACCTCATCAGACAGCAGTGCTTCCTCAATTGCCGTCAAATCATCTCAAGTTAAAGAGGTAAATAATTGATTCCTTGCAAATAACCTTTTTGTGCAAATATGTTCTGCTTTAGTTCAGTTCCACCCCTCTTTTCTCGCTTTGCTTTCTCTTTGTTCTTTCTTTTTCTATCATTTGCTTATCGAGCTGCCAAAGTTCTACTTGCAGGTTGGACCTACCAGAGGTGTTATTCCTCTTGTTGATGCAGATATACAAACCTCTGGTGCAAAAGCTGCTTCTTGTGCTCAATTAGCTTCACTGGCCACTTCTTCTACTAAAGGTAGTCTTGGTTCTTTGCAGGACAACCCTCTCTTAATATCATCCATACTTATTATTTTCTTCTTAGTTTCTGTAGCTAAAATGTCAGTTCTGCTTAACGAACCCCCAATGATTTATTTAAAAATGAACGTTCCATGTAAATGTTTTTGCTCCCATTCTATTTTGATTTTTTTCCTTTTTCCAGTTGAAAATTTGGTCCCTTGCATTTCCTATGGTTGTTATACATAGATAAATTTCGATGTTGGTCAACATTGATTGGTACTTTTTTTTTGCGTTTAGCTTATCGTAGCATAAATGATGGATGCCATTGGTGCAATATATGTCTTTGCCTTTTTTTTTTTTGGTCTGATGATCTATCTGATTGCAGTTTATAGTGACCAAGGTGCACCAGCATCATTTAAAGTTCCTGCTGGAGCAGTTATTCCATTTGGTTCCATGGAAACGGCATTGGAAACGAACAAGTTAATGGAGACCTTCACATTGCTTGTCGAACAGATAGAAACAGCTGAAATTGATGGCGGTGAACTTGATAAACATTGTGAGGATCTCCAGAAGTTAATATCTTCTCTATTGCCTGGACAAGATGTCATCGAAAGCTTGGGAGAAGTATTTCCCGGTAATGCACGTTTAATAGTGCGTTCAAGTGCTAATGTTGAGGACTTGGCAGGGATGTCAGCAGCCGGACTTTATGATTCAATTCCTAATGTTAGCCCTTCAGATCCGATAAGGTTTGGACATGCTGTAGCCCGTGTTTGGGCCTCATTGTATACTAGAAGAGCAGTACTGAGCCGCAGAGCTGCTGGTGTGTCCCAGAAAGATGCTACGATGGCCGTGCTAGTTCAAGAAATGCTTTCACCAGATTTATCTTTTGTCCTCCACACACTGAGCCCAACGGACAACAATCATAACTTCATTGAGGCTGAAATTGCACCTGGACTCGGTGAAACACTTGCTTCAGGAACAAGGGGTACACCGTGGCGTCTATCTAGTGGTAAATTTGACGACACAGTGCGCACACTGGCATTCGCCAACTTTAGTGAGGAGATGGTTGTAGGTGGCAATTCCCCTGCTGACGGAGAAGTTATTCACTTGACTGTCGATTATAGCAAGAAACCTTTAACAATCGACCCCATTTTCAGACGTCAGCTTGGTCAGAGGCTTGGCGCTGTTGGTTTCTACCTAGAGCGCAAATTTGGTTCTCCTCAAGATGTCGAAGGATGTTTGGTTGGTAACGAGATTTTCATCGTGCAATCGCGACCTCAACCCCAGTGAGATCTCGATTTTGCACTGAACTTCTTCACAATAGTGTTTGTAAAATTCAGCATGTCTCTGAGGTGTACATAGTTGATTAAATAAGCTTATACTAGTCCTATACAAAGTAAAGGGACAGCTCGGTGCATTAAGCTCCCGTTATGTGCGAGGTCCAGAGAAGAGTCTATTGTACGAGTCTTACCTTGCATTTCTGTCAGAGGCCGTTTCCACAAGTAATTTATGAATAAATATTCTCACCCAGATTGTACAATCTGCTGTACTGGCTGAGATCATACTTTCATATTATTATAGACATTAATAAAGTTCAATCACATATTAATTAGCTGCTTTGAATTTTTCTCTGTTACCTCTAAACACTTTTAGAGGTTTTTCTTTTGCTTGGATTTTTCATCTCAGCAGCTTCTTATATTATTTTGAGAAATTAACATAAATAAATGTCCACCCAAAAAAAATCCGCCAGATGTATATTGGATAGAGGCTGTAAATATTTTTGACCGAGCAACCAACTATACAACTCCCTTCCCCTATAGTGAATGGAAGATTTTAGTTTCATTGATCAAGATCACTTGCATTTTATGCGTCACTTTTGCCTTTTTCAGTTAAACTTCTCTTTTTAACCTTCTTGACATGCTTTTACCGTCGCAAAATATCATGACAGGTTTAAAACCACAAGTTCAAAAATACACTCATGATAGGTGCAAGAAGTTTGTCTTTCATAAAGAAGTTGAAAAAATATATTCATGATAGGTGCAAGAAGTCTTTCTTTCTTTCGTAAACTCCATAGATCGTCAAATACCATCACTTTTGGTCCTTACATCATTACTATATTCACTTTATGACTTCAATTGGTCATCTTTCTATATCAAAAAATAGTACTACTTAACTATTTTTAGCGATTAAAGTGAAATTAATATTGTTATTTCCATCTCTAGGATATGGCTTTTTGACAAAAACAGAAAAATATCTTGAAAAGTGAGAAGAAACCCCTTACCATTTAACTTTAAAAAGCTGAAAAACCAATGTTTCTTTTTAGATTTTCCACAAATTAATTTGCTAAAATCAATAAAGCAAATGCATCTCCATAAGTAAGTAGGGTAAGTAGCTTTTCTTTTTTGTTATTCCAAAGAACTAAACTTGAGCAACTTATCCACTAGTAAATATTCCAAATTGCATGTATGAAATGAGGAGGTCATGATTCGAGCTGTGGAATTAAACCTATTACAGAAATGCGTATAATCCGTGGGGTTCGGTCTTTTCTTGGACCCCGCATATATAATGAGAGTTTAGTGCACTGTATACTTGCAGTGTTGGTCACTTTATATATGACAAATAAAAAACTTGGAATCCCAAGAAAAGATAGAATTAAAATGCAGAGGGACTTGAGTGACAAAGCAAGTCGAAGATCAGAAGCTTACAGAGCGGCATGTGAAGGGAGGTCTCTGGAAATTTTACGTGTTTTTTGGAGAGAAGAAGGTGTTGCCCCGATAGATAATCGGGGTGATACCATTCTTCACTTTCTCGCAATCCATGGTAATATGGCGGGTTTCGAGATTCTTGATTCTAATTTGAGCATTAAAGATTTGGAAATTAGGAATAGTAATGGAGATACACCATTGCATGAAGCTGCAAAATTTGGTAAAAAGGATGTGGTGGAGATGATTTTGAAGAAGGAGAAGGACTTGGTTTTTGTGCGTAACAACTTAGGTGAGTTAGGGTCGGAGTTGGAAGCCCAGATACGGGCCGGGTTCTGCCAGACAGACTCAGTAACTTTTTCTCAAATAGTAAATTTGTGTTACGAAATTTATTGAATGTATACTCAGTCTAAAATCCAACACATGAAGTTGAAATTCTGGTTCGGATTTTGCAGGTGAGACACCACTTTACGTAGCTGCGGCAAGTGGAGAGAAATATGTATTTACTCTTCTGGCAAATTGTGATTTTAGTGAGGTAACTATGAAGAGGAATGATGGTAAAACTGTACTTCATGCAACAGTAGCCCATGATTGTTATGGTAAGTTTTATATTGATAAGCGAATGAGCGGATTGAATTAAATTTGAAATTTGTGATCTTTAATTATATTGTTGCTATGTTCCACCAGTACAGGTACCTAGTAACTTTATCCATTGATTGACTCGCTAACTATTATTTTGTTTCGTGTGAAGCAGATCTTGCAATATATATAGTGAATCAATATCCTGAACTTGTTAACCAACGTGATGATGAGAAAATGAGTGCTTTGAATGTGTTGGCTACAAAGCAATTATCATTCAAGAGTGGATCTGATTATTTATTTGAAGAAATAGGGAAAACACCTTCTGTTCCTGTTCAGATGATTGAAACTATCATCTATTCTTGTAAGCTCACATTTAATATTCCTCTACTTGTCTCGTTATACTTTAAGGTCATTCATATCCTTATTATTAGTTAATCGTCTCATATTTTAACGGAGCTACAACATAGACTAAATGGATTTTCAAAGTCCAAATTTACTTCTCTAATTTTGACTATGGTTATTACCTATGTATCATTTGATGGAGCAGGTATTCCTCCTTTGTATACACAAGCTAGCACAAAAATTGTCAGCAGAGAAAGGTTTTTATTCACCAATTTTGTGTTAGGTATGCTCTCCATATAATCATCCATTATATGATTGATATTAAGAATTGAATGTACCACTTTTACATTTGCTAAAGTAGTATATTTATTATATGCCTACTATAACATGTATAGATAACCTGATAGTGTAAAAATTATACGGGTAACTTCCCATTACAAAAACGGAATTTGTAATTTTGAAAATAAGACACGTCACCTGCTATAACATGTAAAGGTGAGTAACTCTCCACAAAAAATAAATGAGATTCACAATCTTGAAAATAAGACAGGTTATCTTAAAGTGACTTGATAGTGTAAAAATTCTTTAGATATTAGTCAAACTCTTAATGCCCTACTTCCTCACTTATATATTTCTTGTATTTTTAGGTAATTTTTGGTTACAAGTCATTGATGAAGCAAAACAAAACCATATTCTTGCTCTAATATTAGCAAAAATGTTACTGGAAAATTATGATTGGAGCTATAATACTGACCAAACTGTGCCAAATCCACTAATACAAGCATCAAAGTTCAAAATCAATGAGGTAGTTGTTGAAATTTTGGGAATTTACCCTGAAGTTGTGGAGACATTGGATGAAAAAAAGAGGAACATATTGCATATAGCAGTGGAACATAAGAATAGATTTTTGTTTGATTATTTGGTCAAAAAAGTGGCTCATATAGAAAGGATGTTTGCTGATATTGATGAAGAAGGGAATACAATTTTGCATTATGCAGCAAATGTTGGATCACCATTTAGGACATCAACTTCAGAGCATTTTGAGGAAGTGTGGTGTGTACTGTCTGTGTTCATGATGATGTGGGGGATTCTTTGGTTTAAGGTACTTTTTCTCTTTTCTTTTTCTCTTTTGTGTGCATTTATGTTGTGCTAGGGATTGATCTCCTTAACGCGGTGTGAGTTTGCTCACATTGTTGGTTTCATGTTTAGGCTGACAGTCAGCGTAAAACTATTACTAATTTGAGTGTTCAATCATGAAATCTTGTCTTATGACCTTTTCTCTCGCGAGGATCTTGTCCAATGAATCTCGTTACTATATCTAGTAGGGTAATTGGTACTTTTGCCCCTGTGTTGTGCTGGTCTTTAATTTTTGCCTCTCAAGAAAAACTACATTTTCGCGGGGAATAAGTTTATAATTTCACATCATAATATCTCATAAGTTATGTCTTGCATCCTTAAAGGCATAAGTTCGATTGCTAAGGGCAAAAATTAACGACCAGCCCATTTGAAGGGCAAAAGTGTAATTTTTTCTATTTACCCAACTCAAACCACCCTATCAGAGAGCGACAACGCCTACCATACAATGTCAGTTAGCTAGCTGCTATTGTAGGCAAACTCTATATATATAAGTCTAGTACTACTCCAATTGCCTTCAAAATCGACCACACAAGCTCTGAATTACTAGTCCAAGTGGGAGATTGTTAGAATTAATGGACTTTACTTTACACACAAACATATATACAATTGTATGTTACATAGGCTTATAACACACCTTGTAAAGTATGAACTATTATGTAATTTCTAATTTAATGATGAGCTAAATCAGATGATTCGATATGATAATATGTATTGAGAAGATATCTTTGCAGCACGTAAAATACCACGTACATCCACGCCTATGGGACGTTAAAAACTCCAAGGGCGCAACAGCAGAAGAGCTATTCGAAAAAAACCATCTGCAAATACGAAAAGAAGCAGAGGACGCGATTAGAAACCTCGCAAATTCAGCTCTAATACTTGCTACTCTCCTCTGCACAGTCAATTTCGCCGCGATTTTCACAGTTCCTGGAGGATTTGATCAGAAAACTGGCCTACCAATTCTCCTCCAAAAATTGAAACATGAATTATGGATGTTGATATTTTACTTAGGTGCAGCACTTATAAGTTCAGTAGTCACAATTGGTACATTGTTATCATTTATTCTTTGCAAATTTCATAGTGATGATTTTTACATTTCTTTGCCTATAAGGGTCATAATTGCTATGGTTTCAGTATTTTATGCCACAACATTTTCAGTTTTGGCATGTGTGCAAACACTAAATCTTGATAATATTTTTTTGAACAAAGATGTATGGTGGCTAATTATAGTTATGGTAGTTGTTGGATTTATTATGACCCTTATTTATATAGATTTAGCATTTCCAATTTTTGATTATTTGTATTATTTTGTTTCTTATTCATTTATATCCAATAAAAGAGAGGGAGTTATGTAAGTTGAAGGTTTTGATTTAGCCATGTATATTTCATGCAACTATGTTGTAAGCTTTTTATTATTTGAATTAATGAGAAATGAGAAGGTTGAGTTGTTGCTATCACACTTTTTTTTTTAGTATTGAGTGATATTGTTTTATTTAGTGGCATACGCATGACTTTTTGTAAGTGGTGTAACAATATTAAAAAAAAGTGAACAACTGGATAATTTGTCATCGTTACAGTAATAATATATTCAATCTGTGGAGGATAAAATGTATGTAAACATTTATGGAGTTGAGAAGTTATTTCCGATAGATCCTTGGCTCAAAAGAGAAGTTATTCAGAGAATGATTGTAACAACTTAAGAAGAAAAAAATGACACCAAAATATCAAGATACAAAACAAAATGAAGCAATAGATATAGTAAAAACAAATTGAAGAATAAGAAATTACGTGATTACAAAATACTACTATGTACTAATTAATAAGGAGAAGAGGATATGGAGCTAGCCCGTCTCTCCCTCCTAACGGGCGATCACACTCGGCTAGCTATTTACAAACTTTCTATCTTAATTCTCGACCTCCTTACCTTTCTATCTAGGGTCATGTCCTTAGTAAGATGAAGTTATACGAACTACAATTAGTCATCATTATTTATCAAAATAGTACCCTATATATATTTGGCAAGAAAAGTGAAATTAAATGTTGTAGAATTTTTCATTCCTTGGATATGAAGTAATAATAAGAATCATCATGGACAATAATAAAGGAATATAATGAATAAAGTTGTTATTAAGTATTGTTTATGTAAAATTTCCAGAAAGAAATATAATTTAAATCAGAAAAAGCAATCAAAGACAAGTGAGTGTATATAGCTTTTTTCATTTTATTATTCCAATTAGTAACCAAGCCTTAAGAACTTTTGCTAAAGAAAATCTCATTCATCACAAAATATACTCAAAAGAATACAAAAATTACCAAAAATAAAGAAAGGAAAATGCAGAACAACTTCAGTACTAAAGCAAGATGCAGATCAGCAGCTTACAAAGCTGCATCATCATCATCAGGAGTACTGCAATCTCTCCATGTTTTACACGATTTTTGGAAAGAAGAAGGTGTCACCCCGATTGATAATCGGGGTGACACCATCCTTCACTTCCTTGCTGTTAATGGCAATTTGGCTGGTTTCGAAATTCTTGAACCTAATTTGAATATTAAAGATCTCGAAACTAGGAACAATAGTGGAGATACACCGTTGCACGAAGCTGCTAGATTTGGTAATGTTGAAATGTGTGATTGTCTCATCTAAAAGTTTAAACTGTTAGAGATAACACTTTTATTTACTTAGTTACATGTGCGAACCTGATTCTTTTTTATGAGCCAAACACGCTTGAATCTAGGACCTCTGCCTGCTCTGATAGACTAGTATTTACTTAATTATGTTTTCAACGACAGGTAAAAAAAATATGGTGGAGAGGATTTTGAGAATTGAGAAGGACTTAGTTTATGTGCAAAACAATATGGGAGAGACACCACTTTATGTTGCAGCTGCAAGTGGGGAGAAAGATGTATTTACTATTTTGGCAAATTGTGATTTTAGTAAGCTCACAATGAAGAGGAATGATGGGAAAACTGTCCTTCATGCAACAGTATTCCATGATTGTTATGGTAAGGTTTACATTGGACTTACGGTACTCGCTTTAGGGCCCTGATTAATTAAGATTCGCGCCATGTATGGTCAATTAAACGGGCAAGTGTTATCTCTTTATATGGTTTTTGGCAATACTCGTCAGCTTAAACTAATACAGTAACTTTTTTTGTTTAATGTCACGCAGAACTAGCAATAGATATAGTGAATTTGTATCCTGAACTTGTTAATGATCGCGATAATGATCGTATGACTGCTTTGGATATGTTGGCTACAAAAAGATTGTCATTCAGGAGTGGATCCAATTACTTATTTGCAGAAATAGGCAAAACACCTTCTGTTCCTGTTCAAATGATTGAAACCATCATCTATTCTTGTAAGTCTACTTAATTTACTATAGTAATTAAAGTCGCGGAACCATGTCTGTCACATTAAAGTAACTGAATTTCACCCTCTTATGTGTTAGCAGGTATTCCACCGCGATATAAAGAATCAAAACTTAGCGATAACCAGACACAAGCTGGCATTAAGGTTGTCTGCGTTGAGAGGTTTTCGTTTACCAAGTCTCTATTAGGTACCACTCCCCATTACTTTACATGTTACACGTTCACTTGGTCGAAATGAATTTCTAGATTGTATTTTTGTTTCTCTAGGTAATTCCTGGTTACAAGCTATTGATGAAGCAAAGCAAAAGCATATTCTTGCACTAATATTAGCAAAAATGTTGCTAGAAGAATATGATTGGAGCTATAGTAGTACTGATCACATTGTGCCAAATCCACTAATACAAGCATCAAAACATAAAATTGATGAGTTAGTGGTGGAAATTTTACAAAAATACCCTGAAGTTGTGGAGACATTGGATGAAAAAAAGAGGAACATATTGCATATAGCAGCAGAACATAAAAACAGATATTTGTTTGATTATTTGCTCAATAAAGTGGCTAGTCAAAACAGGATGTTGGCTGATATTGATGAAAATGGGAATACAATTTTGCATTATGCAGCAAATGTTGGGACCCCATTTTTTACATCAACTACAGAACATATTGAAAGTGTATGGTGTGTGATGTCTGTGTTAATGATGATGTGGGGAGTACTTTGGTTTAAGGTAAGTTTCTTTAACTTCTTTTTTTTTCAAGTATCGGTTACTATATGTTTTGAATAGGTCTGATTCATTAAGATCTTGAACGAAATCTTATTAAAAGGTTTCGTTGTGAAGTGACATTTTACAATTAGTAATTTAGTATATCCACTGTCATCGCCAGCCACCACTATATAGCCACCACATTAACTAGCACCATCGATGACTACCTACATCACCAGGCTACTGCTACCAAGTACCAACCATCTTCACCACCAGCCACCACCACACAACCACCAGTGTCGATCACCTAAACTAACAACAGCCTAAACAACACAACGACTATTGTTGACAACTACCACCTACACTACGAACAATCACCTCCACTATCAACCATTTCTCTGTCTTCATGAGCTACCACCATCAACTACCTTTACTGCTAGTATCCACCACCAGCTAGCATTACACAACCATCAACAAATTAAATAGTTTCATAAGTAAAAGTGAAACATGAAAATGGGCTAGGTCTAACTTGGCCAAAAGTCCTAGATTGACTTAAAAAACTTACATTTGTTAATTTTCACTTGATGCAACTCCAACAAAATACACAATCAATCATGTCTTGATAATTTCTTACTTACATTTGTTCTTGCAGTATATAAAATACAACATGCATCCGCGCCTTTGGGACGTTAAAAACTCAGAAGGCTTAAAAGCAGAAGAGATATTCGAGAAAAACCACTTACACGTACGAAAAGAAGCAGAGACAGCAGTTAGAAACCTATCAAATTCTACACTAGTACTTTCTACTCTCCTTTGTACCATCAACTTTGCCGCGATTTTCACAGTCCCCGGAGGTTTTGAAGAGAGAACTGGCTTACCTATTCTCCTTGACAAAGTTCAACAAGAACTATGGATGTTGATGTTTTACTTAGGTGCAGCACTTTTTAGTTCAGTATTCACTATGGGTACACTCTTATCATTTCTTCTTTGCAAATTTTATAGCAATGATTTCTACATTTCTTTGCCTATAAAGATTATAATTGCTATTATTTCAATCTTTTATGCCACAGCATTTACAATAGTAGCCTGCCTTCAAGCACTTAACCTTGAGAATATATTCTTGAACAAAGATGTTTGGTGGCTTATTATAGCTGTTGTAGCTGTTGGCTTTATTATGACTCTTATTTATGTAGATTTGACATTTCCTGTCTTTGATTATATGTATTATTTGGTTTCTTATTCATTCTTTGTATCCTATAAGAGAGGTTGATTGAGTTTATTAGACATTATATACAAAATGTGAGTTAATTTTCCGTATGGTCTTTGAACTTTATCCATTGTAACAGTAAAGTCACGAAATTATTATTCTATTGGATTCATAATCTAGAAAGTTGTAAATAAACAAGAAGATCTTTCTTTCCAGGTGATATGAAAACAAACAAATCGTTAATATATTCAAGATAATTATGTATACCATCTCAGTTCATCTATTTCATCAGATTCGGGATGTGTTATGGTTCCGAAGGATGAACCGGATATGGATGGTTCCAAAATGATTTCATTTTTGAATGAAAAAATATCTTTGGTTTATTTCATCTTTTCCATGATTGGAACATGGGAGGATACACGTTACACTACGATTTTGAATCAGAAGAAGAGAGATTTCAAGAAATGACATATCTTCACTCTACCAATAAACAAGTCGGATCTTGTGTATCATAAAACAATGAGGCCGAAGATGAATCAAAAAAGAAATCTTTATTGGTTCTACGTCCTATTTTTATGAAGAGAATGAATCTTTTTCTCAAATGGGTTCGAATCTCCTACGGAAATGATTTGGAAGATCAAAACCAACAATAGTGGTATTTGCTTACAATAATATAATTGAATGCGGTCACTCAGTATAGATTGATCCGAAATATAATTCAAATCTAATATAGTACCTATGGGTACATTAGGAATGTATTGATCGATTCTTTTCGATGAATAGATCCAATCGCAACTTCGAATATGTAATTCAAAGGGATCAAATAGTAAAGGATACTCGAAATCATAAAACTATAATGAAAAAACAATTGAAAAGGTGGAAAGAACAAAAAATAAATCCATTCATTCCACTAAATTCTTCTGTACAATACTATAACATTTTCCTCCCCCTGTTCGCCATTTCTTGGATAAATTAAACAATATGATATATCATCAAGATATTGGAAGCTCATAAGACTAAATGTAACTGAATAAAAATGATATAAAGAAAAGGACAAGGCTACCCTAGAATATGTACACACAAGAAATTATGATTCATTTAAGAAATCTAATAGAGCAAACTTCACATGCAAACCTATCTTCCCACCTTCTGTAACAAGCTTAGCAGCAGTTACCAACCAATGTCCAGGAGTGTCGTATGGCCCTCGTGCAATCTCAGCCGTATCTACATACTTGAGCAGCTTCGTTGATCGAACTGGTACTGGAGGTCCGTCTGGATATACACCTGAGTTAAGAGCAGCAGGAAGCTGCTTTGGTGCAGCGTCTGTCTTTGTTCGCTGAGTGAATGTAAAAGTTGTGCTGAGATTTGTTAAGAAACTTGACCTATGAGTACCCTCTGGTGTAGCTGCCCACTCTGTCTTTCGTATTGTACAGTTGGAAAGATAGGTGAAAAGTAGACGCAGGTGAAGCACTGTCTTAGGCCACTTCCCTTTGCTGACAAGGTGTGCGCCAGTTACCACGAAGACGCCACTGGTTTCACCCTGCATCCAGCTTGGATCATGCTTAACCACAGATGAGCACACGTTGGAATATCTCGGCCATCTGACGGGATCTAAGAATTGGTCGCTAGATTCATAATCATCGGAGCCTCGCCATTGACATGGCTTGCGTAAGGTTGGGTTATTAACAGACTTGGATGCCATAATGTTTGGTAAACTAGAAAGATGTTGTACATGTATGGCTAACTGGTTGCATTTCTTCCCTTCTAAATACAAGCGCAAACCAATGACGGGTTTTTGACCACTTGTAACCTACATATAAGAAGAACATATCGATGAGGTGCCATCATGAACATCAATACCAGTGCATTAGAAGCCATGGCCAGACCAATATCTCATTGGAACGAAGCACATAGTTTCAACTTCTATTATTTTTGTAATAAAGCAGCGGTCTTTTTGCTAAGAAAGAAACACCAAAGAAGTACCTGGGTAGGTCTCACACAAAGCTTTGGGCCGAATAAACAGAACTGCAATGCAGGGCAAGATGCCACTTTTCTTTGATGGCTAAGAGGCAGCTCGCAGAACAATGGCGCCCACTGGCTAGGAACTTGAAACTCGAGGAAACACTGTAAATCCTCTAGAGCAGGCTTATCTGAGGACGAAACAAATCGCGGATAACACTACCGTCACATTTCTTAAACAGAAAAATGAAGAAGAAAAAACCGACAGATAAGAAAAATACGCCGATTTTATGAAATATGCTAGATACTAGAATTTATTAAGAAAAAAAGTTCCTCACGTTCTTCTGTATGGATAATTATTTCTTTTGCAAGGTAAGTAAATATGCTGAAGAGTTCAAGAGAATATCAAAGAAAAATGATCACAAGACAAGAAAAAGAAATAGCCTCTGAATATATGCACTATGTAAATTTCAATCGAAATTATTGTGTCTAACGACTAGGAAGTTAGCTCTATCTTAGTTTTGTATTTGTGAAGGTCAGGTCTATGTCCCCTTCCGCTGTACCTTTGGTTATATCTATAAAAAAGTAAATTAAAAAAAAAAAAAAAATCGAAATTGTTGCCATGTCAGAGGATAGCCTTGTTTTAGTCACTGTAAAATACTGCAGAGTAGATAAAGCCTCAGTGAGTAGAACTACTAGTTTACAAATAAATGGTCAACGATAAAAAGAAAATGATAAACACTAGACCCTCATAAAGATATGATAGCCAAAAATGTATTCAGCTACATTAACAATATTAACAAAAATTAGGCCAAAGCAAATTCTTGAAATATTTAAAATCTCTAATTTGGACTTGCATGACCAAATTTGATATTGTTGTAGGTTAATCTAATTTCGTCGGTTTCTTTTACATTATGGAACACTATACAAATCCCTAGAACCCAATCAAAAGAATATCTGCAACAGTACCGGAAACAGGCTATTTATTTTTATATATAAAAGAGAGGCAGTGATGCACCTTTTTATCTGATTATACACTATTAATGGATGGAAAATATGTTTCTCATCTATAAAAGACTATGAAATACTTACAGCGTAGATATAAATTTATTGCATGGCTGAGATAACCACTTCCTGGTATTCCTGTTAGGAGCGAAGTAATCGGTACAAGTCTGAAGAGTATGCCATCAGGGTAAGCAGCCACGGTCTGAAGCCACTTCGAGTGGCTTTGTGCAAACACATCACCACCTCTTTTTGACCAAATTATAGTGAGACCCTGCTCCACATTATTCGTTAATAACTAATCATGTCTAGCACTTCTTCCATTTCAGAACACAAAAAAGCAGAGAGTGACTTACATCCTTGCTTGATGTCTCTGTTATGCTAGTAAATTGCATGGTATGCGACTGCAACATGCGATTGAATACCTCGGGGACCTATAGATTTGAAATAGAAATCCATTCAGATATGATTGACCCCACTTATGTGCATAAATATCAGAACATACCCAAACATAAATCAAGTGCCTATTTAAGTGAATGTAAAATGGAATAGTAAGGGTTCATATATTATAGACACCCCCAGCTTGTTTTGGACTAAGGCGTCGTCGTTGCTTAGAGAGTGTAAAATACCTTCATTTTACTCTCTTTTGACTTCCACTCAGGCAGAGGACTTGCTTCATCAGAAAAGAGACAATCTCCGAGATCATCCAAGTGTGCTTTTAGTTCAGCAGGAGGAACTGTTGAAGATGGTTTCTGCTTAACACAAAGTAGGTCCTGGCCTCCAACACCCATACCCACAATTATGTGTGTCCCATAAGCCTGAATAAATCTGCTTAGAATTGTCAAATTAGAGATCATATGAAATAAGACTACCATATGAAAACACAAATGCATCTCCAAACACTACCATACAGTAGCATAAACTCATCCACCAACAACAACATACCCCGTGTAATCCCACAAGTAGGGTGGGGTCTGGGGAGGGTAGAGAGTGTGTGCGAACCTTACCCCTACCTCGTAGAGCTAGAGAGGTTGTTTCTGATGGACCCTGATGTTGTGGGATTACACTAGGTATGTTGTTGTTAACTACTCCGAGACAAATTAATCATGGAGTTTTGTCGATTTTGAAATGACAAACTGAAGATCCTTAAATTAATCAGTACAACAACAATTACACCTATGCTTCAAGAAAGTTGGGGTCAGCTATCCTTGAACGCATCAGTACTTAATCCAAAAATTAAAGGGGTTCCACAAATACATCAGTTAACAGTCTCCTCAAAGGCATTCCAATGATATTTTAAGAAATCGTGCTTAGCCAGTTAGAACTCACAAACAGCTATTCATCCGATTAAGCAAAGAGAGTACAGAGTGGAATGGAGAAGCTACCTGGATAAGGATGCTGGATCCCAATGCGGCGGAACAGCTTTCTTCACTTGGTCATGGAGAACTAATGGGGAAGCTGTCAGGTGCAAATAGTACAACGAGACAAAATAACCATCACACGCCAGGTATTTAGCATCTGCTGAATCATTCAACCAGGCTCCACTTAAATCAAAAATGGCATTTAGATAGCCTGATGGAACCTTTCCATGTATTGATGATTTTTGATTTAGCAATGCTGACATCTGCAATGAAGATTTAGGGAAAATTTGGAGCTAATGAGACGGCCAATAACACGCTCGACAAAAATAGAACTCTAAAGATCACTTTGTCAATAATATATAAAAAGATATCATTTTTTTTAAATAGACCAACCGAGAAAGTTCATCATATAAAATAGAATGAGAGGAGTAATCGTTCTAAAACCTTGACAAAACTAATCAGTAAGATGTAACAACTTCACCTAATTTGCATTGGCCATCAAAGAGAAATTAGACCCCAAAAGAGTTATGTAGTTACAACAATACCCACACCTCCATCCCAAACAAGTTGGAATCAATTAGACTAGGCATTTTCTAACAATCAATTCACAATGGTCATTAGAACAACTTCTACTACTACCTCAACTAAATCCTTATAGTACCTACCTCCTACCAACACAGGTTCCAGGTAACTCTTACCACCAAGGCTTGAACAGATGTAAAAGAACCCCTAATGCCACTTCTCGTCTTTTACCGCTCATTAAGTCAACTTTATGAGTGGTTAAGTTCATCTTAATTTACTAGAACAAAATTCATAAAAACTTGTCTAAAAATTTGAACTTGATCAAATACAAACACTAACTTTAGAACTTCATCTAAAAATTTGAACTTTAACTAAAAATTCAATTAAAACTACAAAATTCATTCACATAACAACTTCATGAATCTAAATTATACATACAATCAATCAAAAAAATTTAAACCAAGTAAATAATCATTAAAAGGGAGGGTAAAAATGGAAACCTGATTAAATTCGAGAACATCAGACTTGAAACGAATGTGGTCCCCTTTATCACATCGGATATTTTCAGATACATCGGGAATTGTAACGCCGCCGGGGATGACGACATTCCGTCTATTACTCTCATCCAAAATTACCAATCTACCCCCGTTTGGACATCTTTTTACGAACTTCAACCTGAAATCGCTAGCAAAATCAAACCCACAACCCAAAGCTTCCATAGCCTTAACTTCAATCCTCTTCCTCTCGAATTCTTCATCCATCAGCTCAAAAACGACGAAGTTCTAGTCTTTCTGGTTGGTTTTTTTAGCTGAAAAAGTACAAAAAATGGAAATTAAGAAATACTCATTTGAGAAAATGGGGGGTATAAGGTTGGGGGTAGGTAGGGGGGTTTTGGTCAGAAGTAGATGACGGGAGAAGGAAAGGGAAAGAGAAAAGGTTTGACTTTTGACCAGATGTTTCGTCTGTAAATTGTTGACTCCATTAATCTTGTTACTAAAAAGAAAGAAGGAAGAAGGAAAGCACCATAACTAGAAAAATCTACCCAAAAATAAAATAAAATTGAATTGTAGGTGAAAAAGGGTAAAAATGGAATTTCACTTTTAGAATGAAAATTGAAATTGGAAAAATCAATTTTTTTAATTTTTTTTTAAAATTTGTGTTCGATATTTGTTTTAGTTCTAGTTAATGTAAAATACAAATTTGTTGGTATAAGAGTTGATTTTTGCACTTTTTGGTTCTTGTTTAATTCCCTTAAGACGATAGAAAATCTACATGTCAGACACAGACATCCTATGTTGTACAATATAACAATTCATATTATTATGTTAGTATTTACGTCTGTAGAACGCTGAGTATTGAGAGGTGAAACAAATGTGACGATATTGTGTTGCGCTCTAAGGGGAAAACGTCATCTTGAAACTGAATATTAATTTAGAGTTTTTGAAATATTAATTTAAATTTTTACCGAAAAACTTAATTTGAAAAAGGTGTTCCTTACCAAGATATTTCATTATTGAAATTGTGATACTTTTGAGATATCAACAATTATTACCCAACATGAAGGTTGCTCTAAATTGAAAAGTTGTTTATTTTTAGAAATTTCAAAGTTTTAAGAATAATGCAACATGATTAAGAGCATGAAATAGTTGACTCTTGCCAAATGCAGAAAGAAAAATCAATTTTGGATCAACTTCTTTGTTTTTTTTCAAAAATTAAAACTTCAGAAATAAGTAAACATATGCTTACAAAAGTACTAAAAATCACAAATGTATAATTAAAATAAAATAAAATGTTAAAAAGGTGTAATGTAGTTTGAATATGTTAAATGAAGTAATCCTTTAAGATGTCATATTAATTAACTAGTTAACA
Source organism: Solanum etuberosum (assembly GCA_029582245.1). Classification (NCBI taxonomy): domain Eukaryota; kingdom Viridiplantae; phylum Streptophyta; class Magnoliopsida; order Solanales; family Solanaceae; genus Solanum; species Solanum etuberosum. The sequence continues at coordinate 23,224 of JAJONR010005618.1, read as the reverse complement.
TCAAATTAAACAAAAAAAACATTCATCACCTACTATGAGATACAATAATTAAAATAAATATATTCATGAACTTGGAGTAGGTAAACTAATTGCAGCTTCAAACATAAGCATACATGTAGTAGGATAATAATTAAGATTAATAAACTATGAATAGAAGATAATTTGATGTAAGCCTTAAAAAGTTTTTCAGGTTCAAATTTCGAAACATAATAGATATTTAGACTAAAGTGGTCGATAAATTTCGAATATTAGATGATCCATGATTGATGTAGTTTTAGCAACACAATCTAACCAAACTTAAATTGATATACTTTTAGCAATATATATATATCAATAATAAACTTTAAATAAATACTCATTTATTAAACCCATAATTTTAAAGATCGTTGAACTCTGAGCTAAAATTTTAAGGCAATTAAAATTTTGAATTTGTCTCGATATCTCGATAGATAAGTAGTGACGTGGGACCCAGAGAGTGGCTGGTGAAGTGTTGACTGTTCGTTGGTGAGTTAGCAATCTCCAACTTTGATTTGATTATTCATTTTATTTATTATTCTTTCCAAATCTCACCTGCTTTCTGCTTTCACTTTAATTAATTAATTACTTAATTTAAATATTATCTTTAATTGAGATATGGATCACTCCATCTTTGTCTACTTCAACTATGAATCAATTAAGATTATATTCTAAGAATATTTTCTATGATAACATGTTGGTTACCATTCTAAGTTTTGGAGATATCTGACTTTTATAAAATAAAAAAGGGGTATAATATATTTATTTTTTTAAAAAGCTTTAAGCTACCCCTTATGATTTATGAAGATATAATAAGGTAGGTGCTTGCAAGCTTCGTGATGATATTTCTGACTTGAGGATAAATTTATACAATTTATATACTACATTTGATTAAATCAACTAGTAGTAGAATATATATTATAGGTACGTACTAGTTGTGTGATGATCAAACAACAAAGAGAAAAAAAAATGAGAATGAAAATTGAAATGTGAATAATCTCCTGTGTGGCGAGTGTTTTCCCTTTTAATAAGTCTTACACGATGAAAATTTAAATTAGTCGGACTATTTGGTATCGATACTAAATGAGATGAGAAACATGAGATTGTATATCATGAGCTAGATCTAAACCGCGGGAAAGGAAAAGGATAAAATGTAAAAGAGAAAAGTTGATAATCTCCGCGATAACAAACACTCCCACCTTTATTAATAGCTCTTTACACAACGCAAATCAAAATTTTAGGGGAATGTACCTATTATCATGAAACAGATCTGGAGGTTAGCCATCAGATTATATCCTTAACAAAAAGTTTTCGATTCAAGCGCTCTAGAGATGTATATGAATTAATCGGACCAGTAAATTACAAATACATATGAAATGATTAAACAAAAAAAAAAAACTCATCTAAAATTAACATACCTACAATGAGAAAAACTTGAAGATCACCTCCTCAATCTGCCAAAAGCCTCCCTAATAGAAGATATCACACATAATAATAAGAGTATTTAAATAAGAAAAAAATTCATTGACCATTTATTACTTAACAGATAGAGTCAATGAGAGAAGAATATTGACTAATGACTATTGATATTAATGAATTAATTAATTATGGATTAAGTTTAATTAAATTGAATTCTCTATTCATACAGTTGGTTATGATATTGAGATAAATTTGTCATTAACAATTCTAGGTTTACTATTTAATAAAAATCATTATAATCTTTGACCATTTATCATCCCTTTCTTATCTGTAAATTTTTAATTTTTAATTTTGATGAAAAATAAATAAAAAAGTGGTAAGTTAGTGTAAATGCAAAAGTTCATAATCATATATTGGAAAATTTAGGAGATCTGATATTATAATCTCGAATTCTCGATATTATATTTAATGTTCGGTTATTATTATTTCCACATAAGTATATTATACGTGAGTAAGTTAATTATACGGAAAAGTTATATATTAATTTATGATGATAGGGTATGAAATAATAATAAAAGACTAAAGTTTTATTCCATTTAAGAAATAAACGCATTTTATAAATTGTTAAACATTATATAAACGAAAATTAAATTGTACATGGTATATATTCCAATTATAATTTATAAAATTGGGGCTTCCAATATTAATAGGTGGATCAATTTTTCTATGACTATATAGTATTGTATAAAATTTCATGGAATTGTTATTTTCTCGATTGACTCATGACTAATTGTAATTGATATTCGGAATTCTTTTGATATGCTTGTCATATGAAGGAGAGTTTATCTAACATTTGAAAAACGTAATTTTAGTGTAAATGTTACGCTAATTTACATTACAGTATGGGCAGAGAAGGAGAGTTCATATAAATTTCTTTATCAATAGAAATTTGTTGGAAATTTGACGAAAGGAAACTTCAAAAAGTACATTCATCTAAAATTTGGACAAGTCCTTTGTAAGAAAAGTAAAATATTTGAACTTGTCAAGTAATTAACTAGAAAGACAACAAGCTATTATTGATTATCCTGTTTTCAATTTAGAATCAAGCCATAAACCATTTTATACATAATAATAGTCAGACCTCTCTAAAATAATCATCCTCTATGATAATATTTCAGTATCACAACTATATTTTCAGTGGAATCAATCTTTCGAATTATATTATATATGTTATACGTTATTCTTACATCAATTTGTTATACTAGTAAAAAAAAAATAACGAATCAAACAATATTGTTAACAAAGAGATTTGACTATAGAATAAAAGAGGCCTACATGTTTTCTGGGTCAAAGATAACCTTAATACTTGTCTTTCCAGGCGTAAAGAACGCACACATGCTAATCGATAAATTCGCGCTAAGTGAATTTAATTTACTCAAAGTAAAACATTCTTTATCAATCAATTATTTTTATATTTAGAGCTCGAACTCTAACCCCCCTCCTCCCTGTCAAATTTCATATCCAATCAAACACAATCTGACAATGTACAAATCCTTACCTCCATTCCTCATTATCATTTGTAAATTGAATTCCTTTACTTTATAACCATTTTATGGTTCATAATGAGTTTCCTCTCATATCATATTCATACTATATACCAATGTCCCTATCCAAAGACTTTTCTTACCTAAATACTTGTCAAAATTCTCTTTGAAGTTTGAAACTTCAAATTTTCTATTAGTAAAAAACCACAACTTCTATCATGATTTATCTATCTATATAAACTTTTTCCACAAATAAATTAACAAAAACGAAATACTCCATCACCATGAAAGAATTAATTTTCATTCCTTTAGCAGGATTAGGCCATATTGTATCAGCCATTGAATTTGCAAAACAAATTCTAAATAAAGATGAAAAATTTTCCATCTCTTTTCTCATCATGGAACTTCCTTTAGACTATGGTGTTCGAAATTTTATTCAATCACTCACTTCTCAACCTCGTTTAAAATTCATCGATATCTCCCTAGACGAAAAAACATCATCTTGATTCCTCAATAACCACGAAACATTCCTCTATGATTTCATCGATGGTCACAAATCACTCGTACGTGAATATGTTCACAACATTTGTAAAACAAGTTCATGTTATGGTTTTATTCTTGACATGTTTTGTACCTCGATGATTGACATAGCTAACGAATTTAATGTCCCTAGTTACATTTACTTCGCTTCAAACGCTTCTTTTCTTGGCTTATGTCTTCATATCGAGACTTTAAGAAATGAACAACATTCAGACATGTCCAGGTACATGAACTCTAACGAGGTATTATCAATCCCAAGTTTTAAAAATCTTTGTCCTACTAAAGTTTTGCCTAAGCATTTGTTAGATTCAAGACTTGCCTCAACGTTGTTTTTTGATGGAATTCGTCGATTTAAAGAGACTAAAGGGATTATTGTTAACACTTTTTTCGAGCTTGAATCGTTTTCTCTTCAGGCTCTTTCGGATTCTAAGATGGTTCCAAAAATATATCCAGTTGGTCCAGTGGTTAGTTTAGAAAAAAGTGGTCATTTTAGAAATAATTCATTGGAGATTGAAAGTATTATTAAGTGGTTAGATGATCAACAGGATTCCTCTGTAGTGTTTTTGTGTTTTGGTAGTATGGGAAGTTTTGAAGCAGAACAGATCAAAGAAATAGCAACTGCACTGGAGCATTGTGGTCAAAGGTACTATTAGTTGTAGTTTTTTGTTACTCGCCCGTTTCAAGTTGCTTGTCTGGTTTACATGTAGCATGGAGCTTTTATGAAAATAGAATCTTGTGGTTAGTCTTAAACTAAAGATAGGTAGAATATACCACAATGTTTTTTAATCTTACAGTCTTAAACATGGGTCATGTGGAAATTTAAAGTTAAAGAGTAGTCAAAACAGAAAGCGAAATAAAAAGAAAAAGTAAGACAAACGAATTTAAACGTCGGCGGAAATAACATAGTGTACATACCTATAATGCATTTGGTAAAATGATAAAAGGTTTCTTTATTATTAACTAGAGATGTTGTGTGCGAGCTTTGTGAACGAACTCTCATAATTTACAACATTTATGATGATAAGGATTCATATCACACTCCAACTAACTTTGTTGATTGGGATTAAGGGTTGTTTTAGTGATATATAATATATATATTTTTAATCTTAAAGTGGCATTTTTAAAAAATCTGAGCAATATAAATTTTCACGCCTCGAAAACCCATACCTAATATTATTTCATTGTTATTTTCAAACAGGTTCTTGTGGTCTTTAAGAAAATCTCCACCAAAGGGAAAAGTAGATATACCAACAAGTTACAACAACTATGAAGAAGTTTTGACAAAAGATTCTTGGAGAGAACAAAAGAAATTGGAAAAATAATAGGATGGACACCACAAGTAACAATTTTATCTCATCCATCAATAGGAGGATTTGTGTCCCATTGTGGTTGGAATTCAATACTAGAAAGTGTACATTTTGGTGTACCAATTGCAACTTGCTCACTCTATGCAGAACAACAAATGAATGCATTTTTATTAGTGAAAGAATTAGGACTTGGTGAAGAGATAAAATTGGACTATGTTGTTGATTTTGAAGGAAAAAATGATCAAGTTAATATAGTGAGTGCTCAAGAAATTGAAGGTTGTTTATTAAAGTTGATGGTAAAAAGTGAAGAAAATGAAGTGAGGAAAAAAGTGAAGGAAATGAAGGAGAAGAGTAGAGTAGCTATGGAGGATGGTGGATCATCTTATAACTCTCTTGGACTTCTTATTAAGGATGTAATCACTAATATTTAATTTTCTTATAATATGAAGAAGCAAAAAGAAGAGAAGATATGGTATTTGAGGAGATATGTAGTATCATGATTTATGGTCATTTTCTTAATATTTGTATACTTCTAATATTTATTCAATGTTTTCACTTTTCATTATAGTTTTTTTTATTTTGTATTTCATTCAAATAATTTTCTTGAGCTGTTCGAAACAATTTCCTTACCTCATAAAGATAAAGTTTGAGTACAATCCAGTGACCCACCTTCCCAGACCCTCACTTATAAAACTATATTTCATATATTATTATTGTCGATTCAAAGAGAGTAAAGAGCACTTAATATTTGTATTTGACTAAACTATTATTCCATCCATCTCATATTAGATGTGCAGTTTCTATTTTACATGGTAATTAAGAATTCATTAGTAGATTAATCAATTTTACTGTTTTGCTTTTTGTTTATATTAATTACCCTCTTGAGAAAAAAAACTTTAGATCTTCAAAATTTGTTTAAGCTTCCAAAGGCCATATTAATTATAGAGTAAAATAGAAAAAAATATTAATTATATCTTGATTTAGTAAGTGATGAACTAATATGAGAAAAAAATATTTTTTTAATAAAATGCCCATCTAATATGAAACCGAGAGAGTAACTTAAAAATCTACAAATTAAAGTGAAAATACATGCATATCACTTTAACTCTAATATAAATTAAGTATTTAAAAGTGCATATACATAACCTGTACATATATTTATTAATTCGATATAACTAACCAGACAATTTTTTTTATCAAGAAAATGCATAAATATCCCCTAATCTATGTCCGAAATCTCAGAGACATACTTATACTATACTAAGGTCCTATTACCTCTGAACTTATTTTATAAATAATTTTCTACCCCTTTTCGGCCTACGTGGCACTATCAACCAGATAGCTTGAAAAAATTGTCACCACGCGCTGAGCCCAGAAGATAGTGCCACGTAGGCCGAAAAGGGGTAGAAAATTATTTATAAAATAAGTTCAGAGGTAATAGGACCTTAGTATAGTATAAGTGTGTCTTTGAGATTTCGGGCAGGGGCTACTTATGCATTTTTTCTATTATGTATTATAATACTCCTATCAAATTTAGAACTATGGGTTCGAGGATTATTTAAAGCTAGTTATTAATTTTATAAAATTTATGTTAAAAAAAAAAGAACTACTTTTGAAATTCCAATTTTTCTTTTTTATTTTTCCAACTAACTCATAACCAAATAGTCACAAACACCTACTAGTCAAACTTTAGGCAATATATTCTCTGAGCTGACTGTTCTGACGGGGATTCGCCGGAGAAAATGGTAACGCCGGCGAGTGAAGTTCCGAGGGTCAAATTAGGCTCACAAGTCACAAGGCCTAGAAGTTTCTAGAATCGGGCTGGCTTGTAGGGGCATGTCTCCCAATCATGGCCCGCCCAAGCCCGAGCCCGAAATGATCAAGCTCATTCAACACGCCATTGATCGCGGCGTCACCTTCCTCGATACCTCCGATCAATATGGACCCCACATCAATGAGCTTCTCATCGGCAAGGTAAAATAAAATGTAACAATTACTGCTTTAATGTGTTGTACCTCCTTCTTTATTGTGTTGTACCTCGCTGCTTTCCCAGTTGTAATTACTCCCCTTGTCCCAATTTATATCAAAGGTTCGAAATATGATGGTCAAAACTTCATTTTAACAGTGAATTCGGCTATAAATTCTTCAAAATGTTTAAAATGAAAATTTACGTATATGAAAACTACTATACAAGTTGATATGGCTAATGATTTGATATTTAAACAAAATTTGAGAAATGGAGTCAAATGGATTATTTTTTTTGTTGTAGATATTAACAACAACATTTTCTAGAATTTTAGTTTGCATCTTATCAAATTACTTAAATGAAGTTTCCAATAGCATATACACTAACTGAGGTAGTTAAATATGTGCATTCTAAATCTTATTTGTTTAGGCAATCAAAGGAATGAGAGAAAAATTACAAATAGCTTCCAAGTTTGGCATAAGTTTGAAAGAAGGGAAAATGGACATTTGTGGAGAACCAGAGTATGTAAGAGCTTGTTGTGAAGCTAGCTTGAAGCGACTAGATATCAACTGCATCGATCTTTATTATGTTAATCGGATTGATACCCGAATGCCTATTGAAATCACGGTTTGACATCTTACTTTCAGTTTTTTATTCATTTATTATATTTGAGGATTTCTAGCAATTTTTTTTGTAGTACTATGCGGTCACTATGTGCTGTTTTTGTTACTATATGTTGTTTTTTGTACTTCCGTTACTTGTTTTTCTGGATGGCTTTTAACTATTTTCCCTTGAGCCGAGGGTCTATCGATAACAACCTTTCTATCTCTACGAGGGACTGCACTAGGTATGTTGTTGTTGATTTCTAGCGAATTGTTGGATTGTGTGGTTTGTGTAAAGAGGTAACAGTAACCAGTTAATCACTTGGATAAAAGCAGATTTCACTTGGATATAGCTCGGCTAGAAACTGCAAAAATCGTCTAGTCTTTTTTTAAAAAAGAATTGATTGAATCAACTGTGTGGGAAATGGTCCCGAGCTATTTTACTTGCATGTGCTTTTATATTGACAAACTGACATATTCATGAAGATCTTCTTATGCGCTATATCTCTCGGACTCTTCAAAAATGTTGACGGAGATGGTGCGTGTCGGATCCTCCAAAGGCAGTACTTTGGGAGAGTCTGATCAACATAGCTGATGTGTTGTTTGTCAATCCATAAGATAAAGTCAGAGACGGAACAATGTTCTACTGATGGTAGAGAAAAAGTGGTGTACAAAAAGGTTGAATTGAAACTTATGCTATGTGAGAAATGTTATGTATTTCACGAATTCTCGGAGGATAGGACAATGCTTGAAATTTTTGCGTTGATAAAGTTTACCTAGTAAAAGAAACACTCATCTATGCTTACTGTAATTTCGTAGTTCTCCAACTATGAACGAATTTTTCTTTATGTCACATTTACCCACTCTACACTCTGTCACCGACGAAATGCTTTATGATGAAATCACAAACAAAGGTTAGCTAAGACCTGTATATATGGAAATCATTGGGGAGATCAGGATTCTAGAAAAGGTTGAATCTTTTTGTATGACATGTTCAGTATGGGATTATTTGACAATTGACATTTTAAGGAGAAGAAGCTGCATCATTGTTAGCTACTACTATCGTTTTGGAAAGCATCACCGAGACAAAATTAATCTTCTATTATAAACAAGTAACGTAAAACATGGGGAGAAAAAAGGATCGGTGGATGAAAGAGTGTCAATAAAGATGATACTCCTGTAAAATAGAAGAATCAACATTTCGACAATGGAGTATCTTGAAGGCTTTATATAACAATATAATCGGGCATTTTGTTTATTGTGCGTATTATTTTAATTTTTTGTTATGATATTGTGTGGCATAGTGTGTAGATGGGAGAACTGAAGAAACTGGTTGAAGAGGGTAAAATCAAATACATAGGTTTATCCGAGGCTTGTGCAGCAACAATCAGAAGGGCACACGTGGTGCATCCAATAACAGCTGTTCAGATGGAGTGGTCATTGTGGACCAGAGATCTTGAGGAAGAAATAGTTCCAACTTGCAGGTAATGTGTCTCTTAGAGTTCACTCTTTCAGATAATATGAAGGTTCTTCTGAGTAAATGCCTTTTCCAGAGAATTAGGAATTTCAATTGTTCCGTATAGTCCTCTCGGACGAGAATTCTTCTCAGCAGGTCCAGAGTTGATTGAGAGCTTGGCTGAGGGAGACTTCCGCAAGGTTGGTCTAGTTAATTGCACTGTCTTCGATCTTGCGTGATATTCATTTGCATTTAGCCATTTACCTCAATTAGCTGAAAATCATAGGCATCATTTTCCTTTTAAACCAAAATTCTGTAACATGTGTCATTGGCTTTTTGTGAAACTCTCCAAGCCTCTCCTTGGGAGAGCTCAACGTTAGCATCAACGTTGTGACTTTCCTACTCTGAACCAACGGGTTGCTGATTAACTGAGCTCGACCGATCTACCAGTATTGATCTTGATGAGATTTTGTCAGTATTGATGAATAAGGGTTACGAAACACATGCTCCCTTATGAATAAGGCGATCTGAATACAAGATCAACAAGTCGTAACTTCTAATGCAAATTCGGACATAAAAAAAGAACACTCTTTATAAATTAACATGCTTAGAGAATACAAAAAAGGTACTCCTATCCCACAAAGAATGGCGGGTCACAGTGTCATGGTCAATGCATCCAAATTTTTGGTATATCTGAATTATAGCAACTTTACTAGAAATCACAATATTTATAACTAGAACGATACAAAAGTAGAGTTGTTTAAAAGAAGTTGTCATCAAAGAAAAAACTGTTTTGACTCATTGGTACTGGGTAACTCTATCCATCAAGGCATAGACAGATAGAAAGAAATCACCTAGTGTTTTTTATTTGAACTTGAACCTCATGGTTCTCAATCCAGTTTGCCAACTCATCCTTATCGCTCGAAATCTCTTCTGATACAGCATGTTATAATTAATGTATAAACAATACATATGATCGGTATGGCTGATGTATGTTTCTTTTATCATTTGTTTTTTTTTTCCAGAATATACCAAGGTTCAAGCCTGAAAATTTTGAGCACAACAAGCAAATATACGAGCAAGTCAAGGAAATAGCATCAAGAAAGGGATGCACCACATCACAACTTGCATTGGCTTGGATTCTTCACAAAGGAGATGACATATGCCCCATACCCGGTACCACCAAGATTGACAACCTCAACGAAAATCTCGAAGCCATATCTGTAAAGCTGACAACTGATGAAATGATGCAGTTAGAGTCCTGTGCTGCTGAAGATATGGTTAAAGGCGAAAGGCACGCATTCATGTGGGCAACTTGGATAAATTCGGAGACTCCACCATTGTCCTCCTGGATAGATGAATAACGGATACTATCTCGTCTTGCTTTGGAAGAAGCCCTGTAAAAGCCCAAATCTAATTCGAAGTAAAGGCTGAACCCAGGCTAATGGCAGTTCAACTGTTCTTTCTAGCAGGTGCAATAGCACACGAGGATTTACAAATCTACAATGTTCTGGACAAATGTGTACACACTGTGTAGTTTGCTAGTAGTCTGAAGTTCTTTTGCTAGTGCATACCTTTATATCCAAGTCTTCCTTGTATATGTCATGAAAATTTATTGTTATCTCCCGCGTATCTTTGATCCATTGAGCGAGAGCCCTTCCACACGAGCCATCTCAATTACTATTGCCTTACTCAATACTTCTGATGTCTATGGGCCTCTCACTTATGAAATCCTCATTGGAAAGGTGAAGGTCCTTTTTAAAAAAAAGTAATTAGTTGTACTTCCTGCTTACTTTGGTGTACCTGTCTGATCCTGTAGTGTTTTAATTGTTCACTGAGAAAAAAATATGAAATTTTATGATTAATTCTATGAATTTTCAGGTTTAATTGGGGTAAAAGTAGATATCTTTATCTTTTTTTAGAGTGTAATGAAATCTATTTAATGATCCTCTACAAAAAAGTATGGATTTTTTACCAAACGGGTGGCCTAGTGGTCGATGATGTGGGTCAACAACCATGAGGTTTCAGGTTCAAATGGTAGTGAAGGCAAAAATTAGGTGATGTCTTCCTAGCTATCCAAGTTTTGGTGGATAGAGTTAGGGGGTACCTGTGCAGGCAGCCGGTGGGAGGTTGCAGGTACCCCTTGGGAAGTTGGAATGGCTTGGAATAGTTGAGGTTTGTACAAGCTAGGACACTGCGGTTGTTAAAAGAAAGTATGGACATTTTGTATCTAAATAATAAGAAGTATTTTCCTTTCAAGATTAGCAGTTTTAGATTTTTTTGACCTTAGAGTCTGTAAAATATATTATTTTCTGCAATCTTGTATGTTAGAAATCAGTCATTGAAGCGTGAAAAAGATTTTAATAACATATAGTCTTTAATTTGGTTATTTACAGTATAGGTTGCTCTTCCTGCACTTGCTTGTTGAGAGTTGTCAATTTTTCAATGTTATCGTATGGTTAATTAGAGTTGTTTATGCTTAATGCATATTCAAGCTGTACTTTTTCATCTGATACCATGGCCGCTAAACACTCTATAAAGTAGAGCGTTTATCCGGTTCTTCTCTATACTTGATTTACATAAAACTTGGAGTATCTCAAACTGATAAATCTTCCAAAGACTCGAATCTGTATCCTTATAAATCTATGCTTTACATTTTCTACCTGAGTTCTACAGGTATATAATATGTTCATGTTAAACTACCTGATTTCATGTAGGCTATTAAAGGAATAAGAGAGAAAGTACAAATAGCTACCAAGTTTGGTATACGTTTTGAAGATGGAAATAGGGGCATTTGTGGTGAACCTGCATATGTAAGGGCTTGTTGTGAGGCCAGCTTGAAGAGACTGGATATCGACTGCATTGAACTGTATTATGTTCATCGCATCGATACTCAGTTACCAATTGAAGTCTTTGCTCCAAAATTTTATTTGTGTAGTGTACTTAATCACTTTTAAGTTTTAAGAAGTAGTCGTGTTGTATGATTTGTGTGTCTAATCAGGTGAATCCTATTTCATTGATCGTAGCATATAGAGCTTTTCCCCAAGTTTGCCATCCAAAAGTACTACTCGTACTTGGTTTGATTGGTATATCAACCCATGTTTATGTGACAAACCTTGTTAAGTCTATGCTACTCTTTTCATTTTTGCTTCTCTTTGTTTTTATGTTTTTTTTTTTTTTTGATAGTCATTCTACGAACTTCTTCAATCTATGATAAACACTTTCATAACAAGTTATTTCTGAAATACTGATAATTGGAAATGATTTTCAAGACAACAGGTTATCCCAACATTTGTGAAGTTCCATACCTAGTTGATTAAGTGACCTCGTTTCATAAAATAGTTTCTCGCAATTAGGTTATTGTCTTGTCATTCAGATCCTGTGATTCATGCAATTATCTGTAGGTAGTAATTTCAATATTATCTATGTGATGCATAACTGCGGAATCTGCACTATCATTACTCTATTTACCAAATTGTGCTATATATGTTCTAATACTGTTGTAAGATGGGAGAACTGAAGGAACTGGTTGAAGAGGGTAAAATAAAATATATAGGTCTATCAGAGGCTTGTGCATCAACAATCAGAAGGGGCCATGCTGTTCATCCAATAACAGCTGTTCAGATGGAATGGTCTTTGTGGACTAGAGATCTGGAGGAAGAAGTTGTTCCTACTTGCAGGTGACACATCTCTTAGGTCAACCCCCTAGCATCGAATTACTAGCAAACGAGTGTTTGTTCTGATACTTGTCATTTTCAGAGAACTTGGCATATACGAGGATTCTTCTCAGCAGGGGCAAAGTTGATTGAAAGCTTGCCTGATGGTGACTACATAAATCAAAACTGTGACTGCTTTTGTGTTTTCTGTTTTATAGACATGTAAGCTACGAACTTGCAGCGAGCATCAACTTGACGTTTAATTTAGTTGCATTTGAATTAGTATCTTGTTATCTCTTTGTGCATTAATGTTTTACAGAGATTCTCAAAATGCTCTGTAAGGTAAAGCCTTTGCCAAATCATGCTCATAAAATGCCTAGAAAGCTGAATAGGGGTTTTACAAGTGATATCTATTTGGCTTCTTATTTGACTATTGTTGCACACGTGTTGGATCCTCAAAACATGCACTATGGAAAATCCAATATACACTTGGCGACATTTTTGAAGAGTCCTGTAACACCCCATAAAATTTTTGAGCTAAGATTTGAACCATCCTTCGTAGTGAGTAAGTTTTTACCAAGGAATTTAAAATTTTCTTAAGTGTTAAGGTAGCACCTTTAGTTCAAAAAAGAACTAAATTGGAAATAGCAAAATCTGAAATTTTGTAAGTTATGCTTAAGTTACGAGTTTTTGGTCAACTTCAAATGACCATAACCTTCAGTACAGGTTGAGTTAGGTGGCCCATAAGATATAAAATGAAAGATCTTTGAATTATCTTTCCAACGCCACCGAGTTTGCTAAGTTTCGAGTTCGGATGAGTGAGATATGCCCTTTTGAAGTCAGGCTGTCCAGTTAAGGAAAGTTACCCGAAAATAGTGAGGGGTATTTTGGTCTTTTCCTTACCCAATCAGATTTAATTCATTTTTAGTAAGTTTTTAAGGGTCTAATCTTATTCGGTTCAGTTTTATAATCCTAATATACGCCTAGGTTTTAGTTGAGAGTTCAAGAAGAGAAAAGAGGAGAGGATCAAAGCATTCGTCGAGGTTCTTGAGCTTTGTTGCGGATTTTTGCCATGGGTTTGATCCCTAAGAGGTATGTAAGCTTCCATAGTGTTGGGTTTGTACACCCACACGCCAATCATGTTAATTTTAGCGTTAAATTCGTACTAGAAAGTTGAAGGTTTGATGTTCTTGATGTTCTTGAAATTTGCTTTCGTTCTTGAGTTTAGATGAGATTGATGAGTTCTTGAGGAAATTGTGTCGATTTTAGAGTTGTGTTTGATTAGATTCTTGTGTACATGTATTGGGTATCTGAATCTAAAGAGAAATTGAGAAAAAAAAATCGAATTTAGGCGAATTGGGGTTAGAAAACGAGGAAGAAAAAGTCGGACAGAAAACCAGTACCAGGTCCTTTGCCAAATCATGCTCATAAAATGCCTTTTCCTCAGACCCCCTTTTAACTATGGTGATTGATGATCATGACCTGTGCTGGATGCATAAAATGCAGAATAATAGGAAAATTTCCAAGGACATTTCTATTGACAGCTTCTCTAGGAATATCTTAATGAAATATATATCGTAAGCCTTCTTGTAATCTGGAAATTTTACTGGTTTATGGACATGCTGATGTCTTTGAATCAAACTGCCCGACACTAACTAAGCATGGAGTAATCTGATTTTACCAAGCATGCAGTAATTTGACCAACTGCTAAGATGGATATGCGATCATATAATATTAAATAAAATGATCTATATTCGGTAGAAGTGCAAGTAGCATTGAGAATGAAATAAGAGAAGTGCGCTTGAGATGGTTTGACATGTCTTGTGTCGACCTACATATGCACCTGTTTGTAGGTGTGAAACTATAGCGAGTGGAGGTATTGAAAAGGAGACGAGGTAGAATCTTGAAATACTTACAAATTTCTAAGGATAATGCATACTTAGCAAAATATGTGGCACAATAGAAGATAAAGAACCATATATAGGTGAAATCTAGCCGTGAAGAGTAGAATAGTCTTTTTTTAAGAACTTCTAATATTGTTTTATATATTTAATTTATTTTTTGCTTTTATTTTATCTGGTATGATGATGACGTCAGTTGAACTTAAGTGGAGAAGTCAAAATTTCATATAGCCGATTCCATTTTTTTTGAGATTGAGGCATAGTTATAGTTGCAGTTGTTATTCCAGGTTCCGGAAAAATTCTCCTAAACTTCCAACTCGCCCTTTCGTTGAACATTTCATGAGATGCATCTGGCGACTGATTTAACGCACAATCTATCGGCACAACCTTTTTGCTCCGTGAAATATATATATAGCTATGTAATGGTTTCATCAATGGATCTTTCTATTTCGACTGCAACATTAATTTATTATTTTGCTGATTTGCTTTGTAGAATTTCTCTAGGTTCAAGCCAGAGAATTTTGAGCATAAAGCAAGTAATTGAGAAAATCAATCTAATTGCACCCCTTCACAATTATCATTGGCACTGGTTCTTCATCAAGGAGATGATGTATGCCCTATACCAGGCACTATGAAGATTCAAAACTTCAACGAAAACGTAGGAGCCTTATCTGTAAAATTGACAACGGAAGACATGAAAGAACTCGAATCGTGTACCTCTGGTGATGTTGTCAAAGGTGAGAGACATGTATACATGTCGTCAACTTGGATAAATTCAGAGACTCTGCCATTGTCCTCCCTAGAAAGCTGAATAGGGGTTTGACAAGTGATATCTATTTGGCTTGTTATGATGCTCAAACTCTGCGAAGATATTGTTGCGCCCGTGTTGGATCCTCCAAAAATGTATTATGGAAAATCCAATATGCACTCGGAAGACATTTTTGAAGAGTCCAAACAACATGATAGCTTTTGTACCTATACTCAATACTTATTTATGAAGTGAGACGTATGTTATGGATTGCTCCTAAATTATTTGGTACTAAGCTATCAAAACAGCTTTCATTCAGGAATACTCATCTTTCAATTCACCTTGTGTAGGAGTAAGATGAAGGGAAACAACTACTATATTACTAAAACAAACAAGAAGCAATGTTTTGACAGCTTGTAAAATAATAAAGCTGCATAACAAAGGCATGATGTTTATAAAAGGAAACAAGAAATCACAGTGAAAGACCATCTAAAACATACAGAAAAAGGACAGGGATTTCGGCTCTAGGCGCACAATATACTTGAGCATGAGCATGGCTGCAACAATTGGCTGTACTTTTGCTGCAATTATCAAATTGAAATACATCCTCGTTAGTTTGAGATCAACATGGAGCAATTAAGCGAAAGCAAACATTAAATTAGAAGAAGGAACAAGAAACAATATATACCATTGTTGTGATTACAGGCACATGATTGACTCATAGCTGCCAGATGACCTTAATACTGCATTATTCATATTGGTGTCAAGTTAGATGCAGGTAGATACTCAAAAACAGAACATAGGAGTTTGTTTCTACTTACTTTGATAATGAGGTCAATACGGTCGTTTCCTTCATTCTCTTCAACATCTTTCTTAATCCTCTCAGCTGAATCCTCCAGAGATTTATTGCAGCAAATCAACTTAATCTGTTTCAGTGTTGGAATATCTGCAAAGCTAAGGGGGATCTCCTCGAGGTTCTTACACCCTGTTATAACAAGTGTTTCAAGCAGGGGAAAAGATTCCTCTAAGATATCCCACCTCAAAATATGTGATGTCGCCAGTTTCAAGACCTTAAGTTTAGGGAATGTGATATCTCCAAGGCACCATTCTTCTGAAGGAGGAAAATACACATCTTCTAATTGGAGATACTCCAGGCTTCGTAGTCCCGCAATATGGTTTCCTATATCAGTCCCACGTAGTACCAACATCTTTAAATTTGAAGGCAATTGTAACCCAGATACAGTGCAGCGCCACTTAGAGGTAAGACGAAGTGTTTGAAGCTGGGTAAGATTCTTCAATGCGAGACAAAAAGACTCTGCAGAATAATTATCGTCCCCAAAGCCGATGTGAAGTTGTTGAAGATTAGGACACCTCCTTGATAACACATCCACACTATCAATTGGAAATCTAGAAATATTCTTTAATATCCTCAAATTTTCCAATTTAGAGGTTCCTTCAATGACCCCCTGCTTATCAAATTCAGCACATTCGATCTCAACATACCTTAATTTTTCCATTTCCCAAAAAGACGTTGGTAAAACTACTATATCTTCCCAATCATTATTCACGATTAAAGTTTCAAGATGGGGCATATGTGATTCTGGATGAAAATCAAATTTAATTGCCAAAACTGCAAGGTACTTCAGGTGATTTAGTGATTTGAAACTAGCTAATGAAAAATAATACACTCCATGGGAACTCAAATCCAAGACCTTAAGAAGTCGCAATTTATGAATCTGAAAGAAGGGGATCCCAATAAAATATTCTCCGTTCGTTATCAGTGACCTCAACTGTTGGTGGAAAGGTTTCTGTGTTTTGGATCCCAGAGATGCAAACTTGGAATGCTCTTTGACTTTCCTTCTAATCACAAGGTTTCCGTGTTTTGGATTCGGTGTTTGGTTGAAGCTCACTCGACGTTCCTTCCAATCACAAGGTTGAAATTGGCTACGATTTCCCTTCACAGCCAGCATAAACTTTTCTTCTCTACTCTTCTCCAAGCAAAAGTGAAGCACTACATCATGAACCTGACAGTATTTAACCTTACCGTTATATTCTTTCTTTGAAACCATTACCACGTTACTGCTAATGAGATCCATCAAGTAATCTTCAGCAGATTCAGTGTTCTCCACGAATCCTTCAGCAATCCATTAATTTATCAATTTAGATGCTGGAATTCTTGCATCCTCCGGAAACATCCCCATATAAAGAAGGCAAGGCTTTAAACAATCGGGTAAGTTATCAAAACTCAACTGCATAGTCACCAGACTATATTCTTCCGACTCACGATCAAGAGAGTCAAATAAAGCGTCTTTCACCTCATTCCACCAAGATTCTTCCATTTTCCTTTTTTTGATTATTCCAGCTACCAAGACAACCACTAGAGGCAATCCTTTACATTTTTCTGCAACTGCTTGACTCACATCTTGTAGTTCAGGCGGACAATCCTCCTCTTGAAACACTTTCTTCTGCAACAATTTGCAACTCTCTTCTGTTGTGAGGAATGGAAGAGAATAAGGATCAGTATGGTACTTGACTTGCTCACCCACTTTCTCAAGTCGAGTTGTTACTACTATTCTGCTTCTATTTGTAACTTTTGGAAAGGAATTCCATAAGTCATCCCATGACATACCATCCCACATATCATCCAATACAATGAGATATCTCTTTCCTGTTAAACTTTTCTTCAACATGTCGGCAAGAACATCATCCTTATCTCCCTTGTCCTTGGAACCGGTAACTTGACTAAAAATATCTTGTAATAGATCTCTCCGGTTATATGTTTGGGAAATGATGCACCATGCTCGAACATCAAAATGAGAAACTATGTTGTAACTATTGTACAACTTTCTAGCAATTGTCGTTTTCCCTTGTCCCCCCATGCCTACAATTGGAATGACGTCTAGCTCATTTGTACCTCTAATCAGATACTGAATCATTTTTTCTGTGTCATTCCCAAAACCCACTATCTCCTCATCAGTCATTGGATTGCTATGTCGAGTTGGCAGGTGTTTAAATGGTGCTACCACATAGCAAGGCTTAAGAGCAACGTCTGTTGAACAAATCTCAGTCACCTGCGCATTAATTTGCTTGATCTCTTTTGAGATTGTAGGAAGTGAGCAAAAAATATGCCAAAAAACATTATACTGAGCAAGAATAGAGTCAATGGCAACTTCAGCTTCATATGCCAAATTGATAGTACGCCTGTGAAGATCATGAAGAATTTCATTCTCATGGTGTACCTTGGCGACATTTCTGAAAATGGATGATAAAGATGACAGATCCTTCTCTAAAAAGGATGTAAGAGCTGATAGCTCTTTCTCCAAATTCCCCAAAAGAGGTTTCATCAGGAAATCTAAACCAGATTTAGATTTCGACATCTCATTCAGTTTCCGTATAAGAGAATCCAGAAAGCTCCATCCACCAACAGTGGGGAACTGAGATGGAGAGAATTTTAAGGATTTATAGTACGTCTCCACTTGTGTCTTCAGATCTTTAGTTTTCTTCAATGTATGTATGGAGCAAAGACTCATTTTTCTGGTGTCATCTTTGTTTATAGATCTAGGAAGAACCTTTTGAATTGCACATAGAACATCACTCGCTATAGCTTCAACCTTTTCCATAGCCTCATTCAACCAGTTACCATTAATAAAAGGATTTGACACATCAGCTTCAAGGAAAACAACCAAGAACTCTATTATTGCTACATAAATATTTTGAGCAGTGCTATATTTAGGAAAGTTCTCGACCTTTTTGTTTCTGAGATACATCAACAGACTATGGAAATGATGAGAAAATCCTTTTGGTAATTTCCTGTCCTTGAAAGTTCTTGAATGAGTAAACTTTGAAGCCTTTAGATCGGAGAGAAAAATCTTCTTCATTTCCAGCTCTACTAACACAATCAAGAATAATAAATAAGGAGGTTTAGTCAAGATATCATACTCATCCTCATCCTCATTTGTATCATCTACAAAATTAGAAACGTCACCTGAAATAGCAAGACAAAGTTGTCCCACATTGTTAGCCATGAAATGCATTCGAGTCTCCAAACATTCTAGCTTCTCATGGTTGACGTAACCCTTTATCTCTGTGGCATATAAGTATATCAAAAATTTAAGTTTCTTTTGAACAATTTCTAGTTGCTTTATAAATTTGTGTATTTCAAGGTTTTCTTCAGGAGGGGCAAACTTAACCCCTTCCAGTAACATCACCAGTACATCATTTAGATTTTTTCCGAGACAATCCATATATTTCGACAGATCAAAATCATTCAACTTGTTATTGTTACTTAAACTGGTTTTACCTTCAAAGACTTTCAACAAATGTGATTCTAACCTTTCCAGATTAAGGTTAGTTTTACATTCATCTGGAATCCCATCCAATACCCGTTGAAGCATTTCCACTGTCGATTTGGCCTTCTTTGTGAGTTCGACTAAGGAATCATGCAAAAGAACATGATGATATTCTATAAAGGTTCTAAAAACTCTTAGCACCACTTCAAGTTTCTCAATTCTCTTAATCTTGTTGCTACTCAGATTACCTCCACTCTTGATCCATCTCAGGTGATCTAACAGTTCCTCAATTTCATTTTGAACCATTTTCGGTGAAACAGTACCTAATTTCAACTTCATTTTGAGCCACTTCTGTAGAAAAATTCCTGCAAGTTCACCAACTCTTGGAATTAGATTGATTAAGAGAAACATTTTAATTCATCTAGTGTTTGGAGCTATGTTAATGGTTGGAAAGATTATACATCTTATGTACCATTTCTTCTAACAAATGGCGCATATATATATATTTAGCATTTTCATGTAGTCACTTAACTAATAGTTATTATCTCATAAAATCACTTAACTTAACTAAGCCTTTTGAGCGGACCATTTGAGGAATCAACTCTCTATCTATAGGAAAAAAGTAATTCATGAAGAAGATGACTTACAGTTACTTAACAAGTGAAGCCAACTTGCAATTTTGTCTTCTCTTACGCCTGTTTTAGTATCTTCAATTTTCTGATCCAATTATAAAAAGGAGAAAAAGAGAGTATAATTAATATTGAATGGATCAAGAGAAAAAATAAACATTATGGGGGTGTAACAAAGAGAGTAATAGTTCTCGATAATAAAGCTATACTACTTGTCTTTTTCTTTAGGAAAATAAACTAATTATACTTAAAACCGTGTATCTTTTTAATATTTGTTTAGCTTATAAAGGGATTTTACAATTAGATATTGGGTCGGACATTTTTTGTTAAAATGAGTTGAATGTAATGTTTTCTATTTTTTGGCTTAAAAAATCAGATATCATGTTATTAAAAAGTGGTCTGATGAATTATTTTTTAAATTGAATAACCTTTTGAATGAAATAACCAGAGAAAAATAGTGACTTCTTTAACTACAAAGATAACAATTTTTTTTTTATATAGTTCAACAACCCTTTAAACAATGAACTTTTTGTTCAATCTAACCATCCATGTAATAGATAGAACTCAATCCATTTTGCTAATCTTTCGCCACGAAAGATTTGAATCGGTAAAAAAATAAAAAGTTACAAATTTACCTGTTTGGACAGGCGAAATGAAATATGGTATGAAGTCATATTCTAAAAATGTCAATGGGTGCGTATCGAATTCGCCAAAAGTAGTGTATTTTGGAGAATCCAACACGGATTCGGTATCAAAAGTGAAGAGTCCACACAACTTAGGTCATATTGATATGGAGTTAAAGTTTTGATTGGACATGCAATTTTGAGTTCTTAAATTGTATTTTTTTCTCCATAAACATGAAAAACCCACAAGTTGTAAAAACCATCAAATTTCCCAGTTGATCTTATGCAATCTTACCAAATGAGCAAACCATCATTCATAAACAAGATATAATAATATCATAAAGCGCCACTCATATATCTTCATGTTCCTTTTACAAATAAATGCTTGCGATTAATTTTTTTTAAAACATAAAAAATATTATAAAGATCCACTAGTCAACAATAGTAGTAACTAGCTATTCTTTAATATAATCCTTTTGCATGGCTGGAACAATTTATTCACGCTAGCATAAGTCCTTTTTTCCAAAATTTAAAATGAGGAATTATTTTTATTTAAAAAAAAAAAACTTATGGGTCAAATTCTAATTTTTTTTAAAAAAAATTGAAATTCCAAGTCATTCATTTTTGAAAAAATTGAGATTTAAAATTATGATTGTAAATGCATGTTCAAATGTTGATTTGAAATTATGACTTCATATTACATATGTAAGGCAAGCTTATAAGTGAAAAGGAAGATATATTGTGCATATTCAAAGACATGTTTGGGGCAAACACCATTTTCCAAAATATATTTGGGGCCAAACGGTCCATATATTCAAGTTAAATATAATTAATTTTTTAAATTAAGTAACAATATTTTAATGCAATAAATCAAAATCTAATTTGCAATAAAGAACTTTGTTTGGTGGAATCATATTAATGGTGAATATAGAATTTGTTTACATAACTTTTTCGCATCCTAACTTAATTTCAAATCAAAGATTTATAATTATTATTTACAATATTAAACTTTTCCCATTTTATCTTCCATATAACTGAAATTTAATTATTACTCCATTAACCATTAATTTAGCCAACTTATATTCATTACTACTAAAAGATCTGCAAACTATAAAGAATTGCATTAAATAATAAAATATAGACAAATTTATAATTATAAAATACATGGAAAGGAAGCCCAGAGGCCAAAATGAACTATAATTTCCATGGCCAAATTAAATAACTTACTTTGGTTAAAAAAATAATTATAAATAAATAAATTGACCTCCCTCTAAACCATCACCTGTAATGTATAGAACCCGATCTGTTTTATTGATCTTTCGCAATGAAAGATTTGACTGATAGAACAAGTACAATTAAGTAAAATAATTATTAACTTGGGGCATATTTTGGACGGTGATATGAAATTATGATATCAGATTATATTAATATGAAGATGAAATTTTGTTTGGATATGCAATTGAAATTTCTTAAGTTATATTTTTTTTTTCATAAATGTTGAAAATCCACATGTTGTGAAAATTATCAAAATTTCTCCAATTCGTATGCAATATTATTAAATGAGCAAATCATCATTCATAAACAAGATATGAAAATATCTTAAAGCACCGCATTGATGAATCACATATCTCCTTGAATAAATATTTGTGATTACAAACTTTCAAATGCAATTAATCTTATAATGATCCACTAGTCAACTAGTTATTCCTTAATATAATCCTTTCACATGGTACAGGCAATTTATTCATGTTGAGCATGAGTCTTTTTTTTTTTTACAAAATATAAATTTATGGATCAAGTTTTCTATTTTACAAAATTTGAGATCATAATTTGAAATTCCAAATTATGTTTTTTTGGAGGGGGAAAAGGGACCGGGGGGGAGGGGGGGGGGATTTGGAATTTAAAATCATGACTTCATATTACATGTCCAAGCGCAAACTTACAAGTGAAAAACAAGATATATTATTGTGTACAATCAAAGTTAAAAGACATAAAAATCAATTGAAGTCAAATTAAACGAAACATGCATTTATGTATTATTCCCTTCGTCTCATATAAGCCGACCATCTTACTAAAAATAGTTATCACATATTATTGTCCATCACTCCACCTTACTAAATCAAAAAAACATTAATTGAACTTTTTCTATATTACCCTTGTAATTTGTTCTTTTTGAAAGTGTTCACATTTATTTGTAAAAAAATTTACGAAATTTTTTGGGATGAATTAATAAAATTATCTTTCTATTTATGATTTATTAATATGTGTGTAAAAAATGATCAACTAAAATAAAATGCATATTACTTTTGAAGTTGTTAACTTCTAAACTTTAATTATGAATATGACCTATGAGGCGACTTGTTATATTGGTAGAAAAGAAGTCTAGTCTAATTATAAATAAAATGATAATTTTATCAATTTACCTTTTTAATTTTTTTTTGATATTTTATAAGTGAATGTGAATACTTTAAAAAAAAATTAATTGAAAGGGTAATATAAGAATATTTTAATTAATGTTTTTTTGATTTA